>CAJRST010033334.1:21634886-21646793 GCA_907169785.1 Menidia menidia
GCTCGTCTTCTAGTCCCTCGGCCTGTTCTTACCCTCTGTTTGGTCCACCCACAGACACCACCTGAACAGGGAAGCATCCTCTTCCTCTGCTGCGACGGGTCCCGGCCCACTGGCCCACCACCGTGCCCGCAATCTCCAGCTTCCCTCCCTGCGTCGAAATCCCTGGAATTCCTAAAAAAAACCCAGAAGCACATGGCAGCATGTGAGTAGTGTTGTCACGATACTAACATTTTAAACTCGATACCGATACTCAGGAAAATACTCGATACTCGATACCATTTTCGATACCACAAGGATAAAAACAAAGACCCTAAAATGTAACTGAATTGTGTCTTTCATTTCAAACTGACCTGTTACTGATGTTATCGTGACTGGTGGCCCGCATTAATGACCCTAACCCTAACCCTATCCCTCCAGTCTTCATAATAGTGAGAAATAAATATTTTTTGGTTAAACTTGTTTGGACTTATTGTACAAACCTATTTAACATCCACTATTTTAACATAATATTATGGATAGAGTTTAATTCAGTGTTTGTAGATAACTTTCACTATTTTAAATTAATGTCTATATTGCCATGAAGCAATTAGGATTTTCTTGCCTGGGATCTTTCTATTGGTGACCTAATCAAAACGTCCGATTACGATGTGGGCGGAGTTGGATATGTACTTGACTAATGGTAGCATGTTACTATTAGCCATTAGCCGCAGCTAGCAAGGCTAACGTCTTGTCAATGACCTTAAACAACGTAAATAAATACATAAAGAAATCAGAGAGAAGGGTGGGGGTATCGAAAATGAGTATCGTATCCGGATACATTTTAGTATCGATACTTTTTCGAGTATCGATACTTTTGACAAACCTAGAGCCTAGTGAGCAGGAAGTGCATGGATTAGTCTTTGGAGGTTTTCTAATGGGAAAAGGCTGCTGATGTTACTGATTTAATGTTGCTGGTAACGTTCAAGTCAAACCTACCACAAAGTATATTTTTGCGCTCTTTTTCTACAGCAGAGCAAAGCTAAGTGAACATCAACAGTGCTGCCATAACAGCCTACAGCTCACATTGTTTAACACATATTAGACTGATCCCAGCATAGAACATATATTAGACTGATCTCTGTCTAATATCTGTCTGAAAACCACTGGGAAGCGCTTAGGCTAACTATTTAAATCAAAATATCAACATGTCTGTAAGTAGCCTCTGAAGGCCGTTGTCCCCCCCCCACCCACATCGTCTCTGGCCATTACTAATGAGCTTTTCTGGATCATGTTTTTGTGTGGCTTCTGCCCTGCATGAGAGATTCAGGGAATGTTATGGTGAACTGTGATCACAGTGATTTCTGGAAATGTCCTCGCGCCCATGCAGTGATTTCCATGAAAAAATTACAGTTTTTTTTTTATATAGTTCTGCCTGCAGGCTAAAAGACCACAGGCATCCGCCATTGATTTTTAGCAGTGGAAGACTTTTAGTGGATGTTGTCTGATATTGAAGAACATTATTTTAGAAATGATTGTACTATTTTTGACATTTTTTTAATGCTTGCTGAGCATCTTCCCATCTGCATCAGTGTTCTCAATATTGTAGACATCATTTTTGAAAGGCAAATTATTCTGAATGATTATTCAGAACGACAGCCGTCAGCACTCCTGGGAGTGAGTGGACAACAAATGTCCTTAATTAAAGGCTGTCCACTGGACTGTTTTCAGCCTTTGATTAAATCTGTGAAACATGGATATCTGTGGATAGCCTTTATTTCTACACTTACTCTACCATTATCAAAGGTATTCAGGACATCCTGGTTCAATCTTAATTATTCATTAAATAAGTCCTCCAATTTGTAAGAGCAATATTATTTATGAGGGGAGCACATTGAAACACACTGGCTTATTTCTCAGCTTTTTAAGCAATATTATACATATTAGGATCAATGATTATACAGCGTGGGGGGGGGACCCAAACTGAGACTACACATACACAGATGCTTTAAAACAGTCCAACTAAGTTGTTCATCAGTTATCTTTTAACTTCCAAATTAAATTGTACTTGATGATCTGTAAATAATCTATGTTCTATTTTTTCTCATTTTACTTATAAACATGAAACACTATTATACTGTTAACACCTTATATTTGTAGGAGCATTTTCCTATTTTCGCATGTATTTGGGTCTAAAGGCACAAAAATAAATGGAACTTTAAGCGTATTCAGAATGTAAAACTCTTTCATATTACTTTTTTTTTTTAATTTGTAATTTTCATAGAAAGCGTAACCATAATATATATTTTTATACTTAACATATAAATTATAATTTGACTTACGGTACCCTTCAGTTTTAGAGCATAAAATCTGTAGATGAACATAAATCTGTCACATTGATTGATTTCATATTCCTTTTGCCCTGTAACACACAGCTTACTACAGGTTTTTTTTTTGGTAGAGAAAATGTTTAAATGTCATTGCTGGGATAGGCTCCGGTCCCATAAGCAGCATGGAGTAATCACTTCATACTTATATGGCTTATGTTTTAAAGTAAAACAAGTTAGGTGTGTCTTTGGGAGTTGGCATGTTAGCAATTGGTTTGCTTGCAGCTCTGTGATTTTGAGCTCCTGCCAATTAATGTTGACTAAAGTTATTAACTTGGCATTAACTATACGCATTTGTGTCATGTACTAAAACACAGTTTAAGAAATCTTTCATATTAAACAAACATTCCCAGTGGTAGTGTGTCTGTTTTCTAACCACTTACAAATTAGGTTTTAGTCAAATCTGCTGTGATGTTCTGGCCTGGAACCATAAAATGTTTTTCTTTCTCAAACTCATCAGATGTCTTTCATTCTTAAGTTGTCCCAGACTTGTTACACTATGAAGTAATACACTCAAACAAAGCTGATGATGAACAGAATCTGCTACTAATACATGCTTTGTCCTATCTTGTCCACTCAGCTTCACTTCGCTCATCCTAGTGTGCAGCTTACAGAAGTTTAGAAAAGCTTTATAGCACGGCTGCTGCAATGCAGTTCCAACAGCATCTGAAAGGGCATCTAAAAAGTATGAGGACTACATTTACTAGCTGGACAAACCTCGCAGAGGGCCAGAGCCATGTTAGCAAGTCTCTGCCCCTCCCTCCACTACTACGCTTGTTTTCAACATTCTTTTTCTGTGTCTGAGCTTTGGCTGGGGCTCATTATGTCATCTCACTAAGTCTATCTGTTCCACGATGATTACATGGTCTTTTATTAGCTCCTCTCTCAGAGTACGCACTTTGGATTACATACAAAATGGAAAGAAAACAACAGAGGGGATGGAAACAGGTTTTAAGAAGTATTTATGTGTCTGATTACAGTGCGCTGAATCTTTACCACATCACTGGGGGAAAAGGTACTAACTTATACCTGCCTTCTTTTTTAACAGGGAGTCACATTTAAAAATGACCAAACTAGTGTAAGGCAGATAGCTCACACAAAGCGATCATAGGTTTCTTAAAATATGCCAGACATACAACATTAAGAAAGAAGGAAGTCTGGTTGAGAATTTACACTAAATACTTTAATTTTATAGTAGCAAGATTAGATTAGAGCACAACTTAAACTTTAGCATTTGCATTGCTGGATTTCAGTCCACTGACTGACATTGTTGCCTTTATCTATTCATTTATCTATCTATTCATTTATTCATTTAACAAGACCCAGATCACTTATGAAGCTATTGTTTTTCTCTTGAAAAGCCCAAAAAACAATTACTAATTTAAAAAAATGTAGTCAGATTTTTGTGAATGAATGCATACATGTATCGGGTCTAATACTAAAGGTTATAATAGTAACTGTAACATACACTGAAGATGAAGTAAAATTAGTAACACATAGTGTTATCAGATTACAGCGTTATTTAGAAACAGTGTACAACAAGCATTTGGAAAAGGGAGCTAACTGATTACAGGTAGGGAATAAGCGGTAATGATAATGGATGGATGGATGGATGGATGGATGGATAAACAGAAACATAAAAGGAAAGATGCACCTGAGTGACCAATATACCCAAGAAGCATTTACTGTCCCTCTACAGCTTTTCCTGCGGTCAACGTAACATGACAATGTTGTTAAGCTATTTAGACAAATGAATGCTACAAACTGATATAACATATGTTACAGGTTATTAGTCATTTGTAATCATCTGCTAACTATCCAAAATTTAGAAGCCACTTTCTCATTAAAGCTTCTAGCAAGAATGATTTGTTTGCTGAATTATTATGAATGGAAAAAAGGAAGAAATAGAAAAGAGAAAACTTACATAGAGGTACACTGTACATCCAAACATAAATATTGTGCAGACAACAGGCTAAAAGCAGCCCATTTTAACAACATACAGCTTCATTCATTCAATGGACAGCTAATAAAAAAGTATTGATCTACGTTATCTATCTTATGCCATTATTGAATCAACACTCAGTTCATGCTACCACTCTTACGCCTAGTTACTACTGCCATTGCATCAATTTAAAAAAAATCTATCTTTTCAGTGGCATGATGTCATAATTACCTACAGCCCGTTCCTATGCCACAACAAGAATGTGCCCCATACACCCCATAAAATTTACAAGACAAGGATTCCATCTAACACATCTGAGAGAAACAGAGTGGACACAATGGCCTTCAAAACTTCTGTTTTAAAACTGGATGAGGATTGACAAGCTAAGAATAATGACAAAAAATCAGATGATGGTTTTGATCCACTCATTTAGTGTAAGCCTCTAAAACAGTCAGTAAATCCAAACTATGCTGCTTAGTCACAGGAGAAACAGCACATTTAACAGACATCATAACAGAGCTGATCGCCATCTAAACTAAATATTATATAGACCGGTAAATGTAATTTATTTTACTCAACTTATTTTGTGGAATGAAATTTGATCAGAATAAAGCAGCCTAACCTTATATGGGAGGATAAGTGTCTGGTGTAATAAGCTGAGCTACACTGAGAAAAGCCACCAAAACAAAGCTTATGTTGGGGAACACCTTCCAGGTTCTCTTGACCAGGGTCACACATAGGTGGTTGTGTGGTTATGTATACTGGAACATGACTGGAGTTCATGGCTCAACCAGCTCCTGCCTTTCATGAACAAAACAGTGACCAAATCCTGTAAGGCAGGCAACCAGGCAGCAGCAGAAAGGGTTAACGTTCAGGCGCGTAAATACTGTCCACTGCTCTTAGCGGTTCCCTCACTAAAGAGAAACAGTTTATTCTAATTATCTGTTGTTGCTAAAGCAAGCCAAGTGGCGCCGAAGAGCGCAAAATCCCCCTCATGCTACACTAAGTGCAAAAATAGCCACGTGTATCGACAATAAAAACAGAACAAGGCTAATTTCAGTTTTCCAGAGCGGGGATTCGGACGGGAACGTTACAGCACATGGACGGCGGGGGGAAAGTGATGGGTGCCAGCGGGCAGCACATCTGCCCGCTGGCAGCGAGACAGCGCAGCAATTAGCCTGCGCCCAAAGTAGAGCCCAACCGGCCTCACGAGTTTGAACAAAGTCATTTTTTCCTCCCTTGAGGAGCTCCGGACGCGGGCTATTGTCAGCCATAGCTGCTGCTGCCGCCTGCCCGGCCGGAAGGCTGTTACGGGGCTCAGCTCAAACTCGGGTCGTGATTTTCCAACAATGCGCTGGGAAGAAACGGCCGGGGGGGAAACCACGGGACGGGCTCAAACGTGACACCGTTAACGGTCCAATGTCGGCGGGCGGTTGGGGTTTGAAAACGGCGGGGAAGAGGGGGGAAACGACAAACAAATGAGCGGCGACTCTGCCGAGGCTTCCCCCGTTACCGTCCGCTCCTGACGGGGGGAAGGCAGGGTTTACTTTGGGGCTTTGAGAAGATGTTAAACAGCCATTAAAAGCTACCAGTAGACGAAGCCCCCGAAGAAAGCACTGGCTAACCACGATATTAGTTATCGAGAGAAAATGTTTAGTGTTATTCACGAAAAAATGTCACAACCCCGGTCTGCTATATTTAACTCCGCCTTCTTCTTCTCCGAGCGGCCTCTCTTCAGATGTAGACGGGCGACCGAGAGCCACAAAGCTGTCAAACGGAGCCGAGTCCTCGCCATTTTTGTTTGTTTCCCACAAACGCAAACCGCCCCAAAAACAGCCCGGCGAGCCACCCGGCCTTACCTGCCGTGGAACCAGTCCTTGCAGGCGTCGCATTCGATCATAAACTGGGTCACGTCGTAAGGTAATCTGCAGATGCAATACACTGGTACAGTCGCCATGTTCAATTCACCACTACGTCGGGATATAGACTGGGGGGGCTGCAGGAGGAACAGCGTCCTGCAAACAATATGATCCAATATGATCTTCCCCGGAAAAAAAAAAAGCCAGGGCCAGTGGCGCCGGACACATGAAGCTAAGCGCGCGGCTCCAGCACGCGCGGCCGGTCTGCGTCCACGCGGGGCGGGCGGGAGAGGCGAGGCGGCGGGCTCGTCTCAGCAGGTTTTCCTGAAAGGCACGAGCATTCTTCTTATTATTGTTATTACTCTGTGCGTGCCCCCTGGTGACTGCACAGAGCGGGGGGCCGCGGCTACAGTCCCCGCGAATACATCCAGAATACCGGGACAAGTTACGTCAGGGAGACGCTTTACATCCGATCAATGAGTTCCGAGATTGATCAAGAATAAAAAAAAATTAAAAAAAGGGATTTTGGATAAGATAGATAGATAGATAGATAGATAGATAGATAGATAGATAGATAGATAGATAGATAGATAGATAGATAGATAGATAGATAGATAGATTAGTTATTAAAACGGTATTATGATGTCATTATACCTGTATGCAACTAAATACTTTTAATAAAATGTCATTTTTAAAAACTTGTTTTGTATATCTCTACCTCTTTTTTTCCATTTTAGCATGGGAATTTAGGATTGTAATGATTTTTTTTTCCATAACGTGGTATAGTAGAATATTGGGTATATTTTAACAGATATATATTTTGATTCAGCATCGGAATATTTATTTACAAAATAGAATAATAAAGTAAAATTGATTAAATTGTTATTAACCATCCTTTTATGCAGATGGGATTATATTACTGAAGATGGCTTTATCTACCCAAAGAAGGGATTTACATTGCTCTGCTGAGTTTTTTCCTCAAAGTATCCATAATGATCTAAATCCCATACCTTTTGTCGATATTGTCACTGTCCCAATTTGCTCCATACAGTTGTGTACATTAACTATAATAAACTCTCAATAAAATGAAAAAATGATATGTTGAAGTCGTCATTGTGTACAGAAAATTTGAGAACTTGATTTTTCTCCCAAAATCCATCATAGACTTCTAGTAATACTGCAATATCCGTCTCAGTTTTAAGACTTTAATGAAATTCTCCAGGTGGTTCGGCATTATTTTATGTTGTGATTCATAGTTTTCAGCTGTAAAGGTGTCACTCTCCCAGATTACATTTTTTCCCTTTTTAACTGAGTTATAACATGGCTTTCTTCATAAAGTGGTGCTGGGATGTGCTGTTGTCAGTAGTGAGTCCTTTAGTCTGACATCAGTCTGTTAGTTGTTCTTGTACCGTCACTTTTATGAAGAAAATATATGATAGAGATTTGTATAAAGCACAAATTTTATACTTCACCTTGGAAAAGTGTAAGAGTGGCAATGCAACAATTATTTTTTTTACTTTAAAAAGAACATGATCTTCAAAGGATGAAGTTTGAATGTGTTAACATGAAAACTCAGACTTTTATCTTATCACACATGATGACCGTATAAAACAGAAAACCATAATAGAGTTAAAACTTTGCTTTGATGTAGATTTATATTAAAGTATAAATAAAGTATCCACTCTCTGTCTCAAGGGAAACAAACCCTTTAAAGCAGTATTTTCATCATTTAGCTTGCTTTACTTGCATGGATTCTTAATAAGCAGAAAGTCGGTTAGCAAGCCGGGAAAGATACAAATTTAATGCCTACACACTGCTCCGTTATTATGCAGGATCAATGAAAGAACCACCAACCGCTTGTACTAAAAGAATATAGTTTTATTAAGCATTGTAGCCAAGTTGCCTTCAATTACACCACACCACAATTCATCAACATTCAATCAAATCCATCAACGGTTCGTTCTTTTAAATCCCACAAGTTAGGAAGAATTTGTGGCTGACTTACATAAAGGTAACCTACTAACCCTTGCCTGGAGAAAAGGGGATCTGATCACTAATGAGAGATGAAAAGCTGTAGGAGAAGTTCAGGGCAAATATTAAATGAGGGTTCTGGTGGAGTTTTAGTACAAGAGTGAAAACGAAACTAAAAGAAATTCGATTACTGGAACTAAAGTCTTAATTGGAAAGGTGGAGCACACTGCTTTTAGCTACGAAAGGGGTATTTCCCATCAAAGCTTTTTTCTATTATTTTCTCAGATACGCAACTAACGCAGATAACAGCAAAAGAGAACAATATTATATGAATACACGATTCCAGAGTGGCTATATAACTTTTTGTTGTTTTTTAATTAAATGCAACAGAGGTCAATAAGACGAAAACAATTGAATCCTGTCACTAACTGTAACACCTTTCATGGGCTTTTAGTGATATTAACCATTTCGTTCACTGAAAATGGGCACAGTAGTTGGAAGGATGGAAGAAAAAAAGACAACATGCATTAAAATTACACACCTGTTAAACTGTGAATCATGCAGAGGATCTCAGTTGCAGCAGTAAAACCACAACTCTACGACTGATTCAGGAAACCCAGCGAAAAAGATACATATTTATATTTTTTTGTCTGCTTTTGAAATCTTACTTCCTGTTAAGTGACTGGAATTTTGTTAAGCTCATCTGAACTAATGGAAAGAGTAAATATGAAGTGAACTCAAAGTTGCGACTAAGGTGGCAGATTTTGAATTTTTTGTTTGCTTTTCATCCACCCGTCACTATGACAACAAGAAAACTCGCAACTGCTCAGAAGACAGTGCCTGGCACATAATACTGGAAGCCTATAAACCTAAACAAACTAAAATATTAAACAATTAAAGCCTTTTAAAGCTTTTAGAGTCTAATTTAAAAGGAAAAAAAAGTGTCATATTTGTCGAGACGTAGAAGTCTAGGTGGTTTGAAACCAGTGTGTCATATCGAGTTTAGCGAGAGGGATTTCAGTGAATTTCATCTCTCGTCAGTCTAAAATGAAAAAGAAAACATTGACTGTAGGCTTTTTGCAATTCCAGATAATTCCTAACCCTCTTACATCTTTCATCCTTCACCCTTTCTAGAAAAATAGGCTTACTCTTCTTTTTTGAGGACAGCAGCCTCCAGACCTTCATCTCTATGGCAGCTGCTGTCCACGTTTAGTGCATTTAAGTGAGGATTGGTATTGCACGTCTTGGAGTCACTGCTAAAGGCACTTTCAGGTTGGATGAGAACCCCGCGCTGGTCTTCCTCTGCGGTCAGCGGCCCCGGCTCTTTGTCCTCCACGCCGTTCTCGTTGGCGGAGCCCTCGCACGGGGGGGAGGGGGACCTCTGGTCTTCTGGTTTGGGCTTCTTTTTCTCTTTGACAGCGTCGTGTCCAGGGGTTTGAGCAGGCTTGTGAACAGGCTTGCTCTGGTTAAAGGAAAGACAACAAAAAAGAACAGGAAAAGACTAATTATTTATGGAGGCAAACCTGTAATAGTGGCTGTTCTTAAAACCATCTGAAACATGGAGGGAATTTGAGTCCTGGTAAAAACTAAAGAGACAGGAGAGTCATTTTGGGTATATTTGGGACCAACCAGCAGTTTTTAAAAGAGTACAGACACCTGTAATGTGTTACCTATTGCACTTCCTCACGAGAACTTTTAACCCTTTTAAAGCTTTGATCTACCTCTAAGTCGATGAATAAAGTACATTTTTTATTTATGTAACAGTATAGCATTAAACTCCTACATTCATGTAAAGGAAACGCCAGATAGTTGCTGGGTTTCCGTTTTGGAAATTGCATTGACGTGACCAGAAAAACAAGAAAGAAAAAAAAGCTGTTCATTGGAGGGATTTCTGCATGTTTCATAGACTTATGCAAAGAAGTCTGATTTTTCTTTATTTTTTCACTTTGTTCCACTTGTAAATGGAAACCCAGCTTAACTGCACAGACACATGTCTTTAAGTGACTGGGGGGGCGGGGGGGACTCACCATGTACGTGGCGGGGGTTCTGAGGCCACGAGGATGGTATTTTCCTCCTCTACCAAACGTCCGGATGACAGGTGTAGAAATCACACCTCTTGGACGACTGAACAAAACAGAGAGCTTTTTAGTGGATTCGTCCCAGGTAATACCAGTATAACAGACCTGTGTCTTATACAGAGAATAATAAATGGAGCCACAGCCTCACTGTCCAGTACAGTCCAGGCTTCAGTCACACATGTAAACGTCATCAAAATATAAAAAATAAAATATGCCCTGAATAAGTATAGACTATGTCTTTTTTGTTACATTTTTTTATTTAATTCACTGAAACTGCATTTCATAAAGCTAGATACTACAAAAAATAGGTTAAATGATAAAGCTAAAAAAAGCTAATTAAAATGACAAATAGGCTCATAAATAAGATGGGGAATTTATAGATCTCAGGTTGTCATATTAGAAAAAAAGGACCACAGACATTGATTGAACAAGAACGTAATGGTTAAAAATACAAAAATGGTCTTAAGAGATGGGAAAAATGTTAAATATTCTCTTTGATCCCTACACAAACCTCAACGAGGACTGAAGTCCAGAGCAGTTTGGCTAGGTGCTTTTCTTTCATTTCAGAGCTTTCTCACGGTTTTAAGCTGTCAGAAAATCTTAGTTCAAATTTTAGCCTTCACTCTTATTGTGGGTGATATCTTATCTGTCAATCAAAGGATTTCATTCATTCAGAAATAATTCATTTTAAGATTAAGCCGTGCTGTCTTACTTATGATTTACCTTAAAACCATGGTGGGAAAGTAATATTTGGTTGTACCAAACCTCCAGAGTAAGTTTTAAAAATGTTTACGCAATATAAAAATCATATTCAAGAATTTTTATTGCTCCATTTAGTGAAAACTTGTAGAATTATGTTGTCAATCTTTTGGGGCTGAAAGTGTGGCAGGGTGAAAAATGTCACATGGCAAACTGCTCATAAAACAAGATCTGATGATTGTGATTAAACTCAGTCTTTCCTAGAATAAGTTCTAATCTTCTTTCTTCTAATGGCCAATCTCATGCAAAATTACTAATTCATCCTGTTCCAACCAACATGAAAAATGTGAAAATGTTGTAGATTTGTATGCGTTATGATTTTTGACTAAATTAAATAAATATAGTAACAAACTAGATAAGCTAAATATTGGCTCAGTCTGCCATCTACAACACATGGAGTAGACACTAAAAGTAGAAATTTGCACAGATTAACTTTCATTTAGAAAAGAAGTTGATAGCTCTGTGTTCTGTGTTTGGTTTGGAATCCGGATAAATCTTTACCAGGGATTCAAACTGAAATGATTCCATTCTGAACCCCAGCTCGTCTTCTAGTCCCTCGGCCTGTTCTTACCCTCTGTTTGGTCCACCCACAGACACCACCTGAACAGGGAAGCATCCTCTTCCTCTGCTGCGACGGGTCCCGGCCCACTGGCCCACCACCGTGCCCGCAATCTCCAGCTTCCCTCCCTGCGTCGAAATCCCTGGAATTCCTAAAAAAAACCCAGAAGCACATGGCAGCATGTGAGTAGTGTTGTCACGATACTAACATTTTAAACTCGATACCGATACTCAGGAAAATACTCGATACTCGATACCATTTTCGATACCACAAGGATAAAAACAAAGACCCTAAAATGTAACTGAATTGTGTCTTTCATTTCAAACTGACCTGTTACTGATGTTATCGTGACTGGTGGCCCGCATTAATGACCCTA
>CAJRST010033334.1:21647170-21703348 GCA_907169785.1 Menidia menidia
GCAGCAGTGTGCAGCATACAGCTATTTTTACCCTGGTGATGGACTCTTACGTCCATAGTGGTGGGCGTTCACACTAACACACCCCTTATTTCCACCCACCTATTTCACACCGTTATCCATCCAACTACCTCCACCAACAGCTGGATGTCGTTTTTTATCGTAAATAAGTTTATACACAAGGTTAAAGCTTCTTTGCCTCCTTCTTGAATCCCCACCCAATAATCCTTCAACATTTTCGGGCCTTAATTATGTGTTCTGGCCGACTATCCAGGGTAGCAAAAGCTATAAATCAAGCCTTCTACCCAGTATTGATTTCTCATTATTTAATGTTTTTAATTATTTTTTTTGACTGATTGTTCAGTCTTTCACATGATAGTCTGCTCATTAAGAAATGGAATGGACATGGGGTAACACTTTACAATAATCATGATTTATAAATGGTCTATTTACCATTTATAAATGATGGTTATTGTAAAGTGTTGCCGGACATGGTTCTAACCACATCTTCTCTTTTCTGTGTCTAGATGAAAACGAGTGTGAGAACAACATCTGTAGCCAGGAGTGTGCTAACATACACGGCTCCTATCAGTGCTACTGTCGGCAAGGTTACTTCCTGAAAGAGGACGGGCACACCTGTGAAGGTATGTTCCCTCCAGAAAATGAACACAATCCTGTCACATTTACCAACTTAACATTTAGGAAGAGAACAATTGAGAAGAATAAAGGATGAAAGAATGGAAACATTAGGACTTTACATCTAGTAAATTACATTGAAGAGATTCTTGCAGTTTTGTCAACTGAATATTTCTCACTGTTGAAGTTTCACGTGGACAGAGTGGAATCAAATCATTAAATCCCCAGGACAGGAATGTGTAATAAAACACACTAAACAACCATAATAACATATGTACATGTGAACACATAGTTTTATTTGAACCTCCCGTACTATTCTCAGTAGACTTTCATCGACAGTATCCATTAAGCCCGTGTGTGTGTGTGTGTGTGTAACAGATATTGATGAGTGCTCCCAGAGCATCGGGAACCTCTGCACCTTCAAGTGCATCAACGTTCCCGGCAGCTACCAGTGTGCCTGCCCCCCTCAGGGATACGTTATGTCAGCCAACGGACGCACCTGCAGAGGTGAGATATCACTGAACTCAGTTTCTCACTTAGGCAGGAATAATTGCGTATCACCATATTTTCTAATGGGATTTTATGCACTCTGATACTTTTCCTTTGTCCAAAATTGGGCAAAGTTTACTTACTGTAGGTGTTCAATTATGATATCTGTTGTTCAGAAATGCACCAGAGACAATTTATCTACAGTTTACAGTTTATAATTCAACCCTCCTGAGTCCCAAACTGAATAAACTTATACATGCAAATCTCTTTCTGCTCTTTCCATACACTGATGTTCCCTTTTATGTAGCTTCTAGAAACTACTGTCCCATGCACCTTTTTTATTGATTTATAGCAAAGCCAAGTCAATTGTGAAATATTTATTGTCAGATATCCTTCACATTAAGCTGGTTTCACATTGGCCAGAAAATTGGCAGCAGTGCCAAATGTTTATAGCTGCATCTAGCTTACTTAATACATATTTATATTTGTTCTGGAAGTCAAGACCTACTGTGTGTATTAATACTAAGATAAGCTAATTATAAACTTACTCTGACAATATGGCCTCAATCACAAGCTAGTAACAGAAATTATTCACTTTTTATTCAACCTATTTTTTATATTTCACCCCCCAAAAACATATAATGTGATCAACATAAAGTAACTGCCAATCTCAACATCCATGTTTCAATAAAGGCCACGTGGCGTGGATTAAAGCCTCCAAATTAGTAATAATGAATGACAGTGATACATTCCTTTGTAAAGGTGAAAATGTTTCAAACAAGAGAAGATGTGTGCTGGTACTAATCGTAATATTCCTCATACTCTGTTTGAAGATGTTGATGAGTGCACGGCTGGTGTCCACAACTGCTCCGTTGGGGAGACGTGCTATAACCTGCAGGGAGGCTTCAGGTGTCTGTCGTTTGACTGTCCTCACCACTATGAGAGGGTGTCTGACACGTGAGTCTCATCTGAATTATTTCTCATCTACCTTGATGATGAACTATTTGGCTCTGAAAGCCGTTTTTGTTGCAGCTCTGATTATTAATATATCAAATATTGATGGATCCAGCAGTTACTTTTGTTTTTTTTATTTTTGCATTCTACTGATGCATGATAGCTCAGTGTTCAGTATTTATATTAGGTTGTTTTCAATAAGTTTCCATCTAGATTCCCTAAGGTTGCAGAATAAATTAAAATGTCTCCTGATCTGTCCCATGTCAATCCTAAAAATCTCTTGTCCATGAGTGATTTGTGCAATTTTGATGCTGCACTAAATTAAGATCTATTCCAGGCAATAAATTCTGATGGTATTTTGTTTTGGTTTGTTTTGTTTTAATTTATGAATGTTAGGTTAGTTATTCCACAAATTATTTTAATCAAAATTCTTAATTAATGAGAGATCAAACAAACCACAAATTACATTTAATGATAGTTTTTTCATATAAAAAAGTAGATCTAAATGAAAATATACCCACACATACAACTGATTTGTATCCATCTAATTTTGACACTGGGATAATAAAGTTGTGTAGTTAAACAATCTCCTGCTTGGACCACTTATGTGTCACACACAGAAGCCCGTGTCTAATAATGTATAACTGAATATAAATAAAATATTTTCTGGCATGAGAACTTTTTGCAATCCTCAAACATGAATTGCTTCATCTCCGGCATTACAGTTATTTTTTTTAAATAGTTAATATTTCTAATGAATTAACTCACTAATAATGCCCTCAAAATAATTCAACCTGCTATATTAACAATTCTAAATTCTCCATGGTTTTAGTTTCTTATTTCAGCCAATCTTCAGAATTGTCTGTGGCTTACCTGTCCTCTTCCTGTTTCTGTTGCTTTATGGTAGACGCTGTGAGAGGTTCAGTTGCCCCCCCAACTCTCTGGACTGCCAGAGCTCTCCGGTCCGGATCACGTACCACCAGCTCAGCTACCAGACCAACATCATCACGCCGGCTCAGATCTTTCGCATCGGGCCTTCCCCCGCCTACGCCGGTGACCACATAGTCGTCAGCATCAGGAGAGGCAACCAGGAGGGCTACTTCAGCACCCGCAAGCTCAGCACTTTCACCGGCGCCGTTTACCTCCACAGAAAAGTGCACGAGCCCAGAGACTTCCTGCTAGATGTGGAGATGAAGCTGCTGAGGCAGGGGAAGATGACCTCGTTCCTGGCCCGAATCTATGTTTTCATCACGTCCAGTAGGATGTAAAAACACACACAGATGGGACAAAAACTGTATCTTTCACCTTGTGCTCTATGTTTTTTTTCCATAGGGTGGGTGTATTTTGTAAAAAAGTTGCTTAACAAGTAACGGTTCACTTGTATTTCTATGTACCAAAGTGTTTTTATGCTTGTCTTGTTCATATCATTTGTACACAGGTATTGAGTAATCGGAGAGTTTGCGGTCCACTGCAAGTTCCTGTGCCGCTCATTACTAAAGTCTGTGTTGGTTTGGATGTCTCTTTACACTGTACTTTTAAAATATTCAGTTACATAAAAATATTTTTTTTCAGTGCTCATGTCCAGCGATAGCTGTCATAGATGCAAACCTTGAGTAGGATTAAGCAAGTATGGTAAATAAACTATGTGTATGCTTTTGTTTTATATATTCTAGTCACCAGGGCAAATTCCTTTCCTTTACGTTTATTTTTAAAATACATTTTCTTTTACAATTTCCTTTTAAAATTAAATAGATTTAGCTGAATGTTTTAAGAAAACCAAAAAAGGCCATTTCATTTTGAGATGTAATGCTTTCAGTTTTATTTGAGTATGACCAAAAGAAAGCACAACCTTTATCTTTCTGTAATGAAAGATAAGATATAAGATACACATCCATGCACGGTAGTTTGTTATATACTATATTTGAAAAATGGTTAGAAACAGGATAACCTTTGCAGCATTTGGTGTATATTATCTTTTATAAGTTGTGATCGGTTTTAATCTGGGAGTTGACATCTATTGCAAATCCCCCCTATAGAACTTTGGACAGTCCTGCACATTTATTTCCAGTGCTAACTCTATTCTAAGAATGTATGGGACCTTAACAGTTGGTCAATTATATTAGGTTCATTACAGGACACCTCTCTGTATGTTACTGCTTGTAATATTCTCAGGGTAAGCATCATTAGATAGACATTTCCTGTGTGTAGATTGGAAACCTGCCAAATCTGTCATATGTTTCAGTAAACCATCTAAACAATTAGCAAATCTTTAGCCATTTGTTTAGTGAATTCACTGTGTCCAGTTTTTCACATTTAAATGTATTTTTTGTCACTAATGAGCCAACATCCCCCCCTACTGGCATCGGCAGAATGCAGCAAAACCAAATACACAACTTTGATAAAGTCAAACATTACACGTTTATTTTTCTAGTAAATTCAGTTGGTGATAATGATTTCAGTGTTACAGAAAATAGATAAATAAACTGCTTGTTACTCTGTGAGCCCTCTGATCTCTGAGCTCATCTTCCACCGCTGTTTTATCACTAGCACCACAAGAAATGTTTAATGTGTGTTCCACCCTTTGACATTCCCACCCGGAAAGTATGTGTGCTTTGTTACCCAGGCCTATTAATACATCCCAATAGATGGCATCACAGCCGGAAAAACTAGGGAGGGTGTTTTTCCCACAGGTCACTGAATAAATAAACATTACATTATGCCGTATACAACGTTTTTCTTTACTTTTTCTTGCTAAAACTTTTGGCTAATAAATCAACCAAAAGTAATCCTGCATATGACCTTTAAAAGATAAGTCTGCGTTTATCCAAGAGATTTACTTTTCTATTTACGTTAGTTTTAGTTCTACAGTATTTGTAGAAGGAAAGGAAAAAGTCATTTTCCTCTTCTGTCATTAACATATGTGCTATGTACCAAAGCTCCGTACTATCAAGTTGGGTAAATGTTTCATGCAATCCTTACAGAAAAAGTTGCATATATGATATATTTTAAACTAGGTAATTTTGCTATACTTTCCCGTAGCGTGTAAGAATCCAAAGCTACAAATTACCACAGATGACCAGCCATGAGAAACCTGTAAATCAATATTTTATTCTGTGGGCTGTGTTGGTTTGATCAGAGATAATTAAAATAATTAGACTTGTTTATTATTATGACATAATCATGGGTGTCAACTCTGCACAATGGCAAAGCGAGTAAGCTACCAGTCTCTCTTTTTGCCTATAAATTGCTGTTATCAGTTTTCAGATCCTTGATTTCAGAAGTAAAAAAGTTCCAATCAGTGCTGTGCTGATTCAGAGCTGGTTAACATACTGTCTGCATACAGGTGTCCAAAGGAAACTTCCTGTGAATCAGAGCAACACATATTCCCTCAATCTAGCAACACACCATCTTCAGCAAACAGCACCAACTAAGAATTCTGTAGTTAGTTTCCACAGATAGTTTTGAATAGTGCATCTCTTCACACAGTGTTTGTGTGACTGGGTTTGCTCTGGGAACTGTTCAGCCTGTGCAGTGGTTTCACACACTGGTCTGTTCTGGGTGGCCTCCTTCCTCTCTGGTGTTAGCCAAACACTTCCGGCCATTGAGGTAGCATCCCACACATGCTGGGGTGTGATCTCTGATTATCAGCCTCAGCTTCAAAGGGTTATCAAGACAACTATATATATGTTGGTCCGGACCCTCCTTTTTTTTTCTACAGCAGGAGAATAACCAGACTTCCAGCCAATGCCTGAATGCCTGCTGATCTTTGAACAAAAGTTTTACAGCAGGTTTGTATTCACAGTACGTTGAATGTTGTAAAACACTTACTACCAAAATACTGTATACTATCCTGTATATTATACAGAATAGTTATTGAACAAAGCATTTAGATAACCCGTTCTTCACCATCACAATCAGTAATTCACATCCCACAAAAACAACTTAAACCCAAACAACCCATCAACTCACCTTTAATGTGCTACTTAGCATAACCTCAGCAGTGATACCCAGTGTCTGGCAGGCTGAATTTGTACAGAGTTGCATCAGAATTAGTTTGATGGCTGGTTTGTGATACATATACAAAGATTTAATACATGCAAGTGCCTGCATGGTTTTTCGAGGTACTTGACATATCTTTCTGTGGATAATGAGAATAATTATGCAGTCAGATCAGTTAGCTAATCGGTGACAGGGTACAGAATGCAGCCACATTAGGTATGATGATAAAGCAATATGGGTCTAATTTGGTTGAAGAAAGGATGGAAAGCTGAAACACAGCCATCGTATTTTCTACATTATTAACATGATGAAATGTGTTCCTGTGTGCCCCAATTTGGTAGAAGCTTCCTGTTAGAATGTCTCTGTTATCTTTTAAAGACTGACCACTATCTAATGCAGGTGTGACAATGATTACTAATAAGTTCCTCACACAGTGTTTGTTGAAAAGGGAGATACCACTGTAACAATTATATGCCTGTATTGATCATTTCACAGATATAAGACATCAATGTTTACTTGCTTGTGGCACCAACAATCCCAATCTTTCAGAGAGAAAAATACACCCATATAAGCCAGCCAAATCACTAAAAAAAAAAGATTAGTAAAGCCAGGATCTGTTACAAACCCATAGAAAATGTTGATTGGCAGAATCAATTTGCTTTCAGCTAATATAAATCAGCGCTAGTTGGAGCTTTGGCACAGAAATAAAATTATGTTGATTGGTTTTCAGTAAACTTGTTGTTTGCAATGACTTCTGTGATGACCAAAGTCAGCTGCAGGTTGACAACAGAGGGCAGCAGACTACCCTGATATGAATATCATAGTATGCGCCTGAGAATGTTGACTTGCACAATATGCTTGCGAAACCTGTCTGAGCGTCAGCACATCAAATGCATGCCTACATTTTCCGTTTCAACATGTGTGAGCAAAAACTCTGTGCTTCTCTTAGGGTCTTCCTCTCTGCAGAACCACACCGGTGATTTCATTTAACCACTGCGTTTGATCACATTCCCAGTGTTGCAATGCGTCAGTCAGTACTGTTTGTGGGTGGTTATCATGGGTGATATCATGAGTAAGCTGTTCCATGGATAGATATGATGCAGTTCTTCCACAACAGAAACATTCATCTAAAATAGCCTCCAGGATCTGGTTGGAGCATCCACTCATCCTCCTCTCTGGATATTCACAGAGTTGTATTATACTTGCAAATGTGGCATGTATAAGCCTGACAAAACTCTTAAGAGGGTCTTTATAGGACTTCTGTCTGTGCAAGACGCTTACTGAGATTTTTGTGTAGTCAAATTCCTAGTTTTCAGAACATTCACCATTGGCTTGTACTGATTCCTAAATGCATGCTAAATATAACTTTATCCCCAATGAAAGCACTCCCTGTTTCAGTTATACGGTATGTGCAAATGGCTGACCTAATGTATTTTTTACAAAAGGAAAGAAATAATACAATCAATTTATGATTATAAATAAAAAAGAATGGTTTAAATAATTGTCAGAGAAAACTAATGGTAATTGTATTTTGTGTTCCACATTTAGCAATTTTAAGAATATAGCTACTACAGACCATAAGCAGTGTTTTGGCTTCTCTAACTGGCCAAATTTAAAGAATTTGAGGTAATGACCCCTAAAATAAGTTGCAAAAGAATGGAATTAAAGAAGATATGTATTTACAAATTAAATTCAAGTACAGTCCTCCAGTTGTTTTAGGTGCTGCACACGAGCCGAGGTTTCCACGTAGGAAATTAGATGCAAATTTTTGGTTGATGTATAAAATGGATTGTGAGCATTAGATACCAGTAGTACAATGGATTCAATTAAGTTTTATGTTTGAACAACACAGACTGCATTTGCTAAATGGATTACTCCCATTAATTCTTTACTACTGCCTATAATTAATTGAAAATGGTAAGTATCATTTGTTAGATTCATATTGGTAAAGATTAGATATAGTTTGCTGATGTTTCAAGGTTTCCTATCTCCATTTGTTTACACGATATTTATCAGAAATCTCAAAGAATCTTTTAAGCAAACCTGCTTCTCAGGAAAAGAGCCACTGCTTTATAATTTCAAGGAGAAACTAAGAATGCCATGACACTTTTTCAAACAATTGTACAATAAATGTTTTCAAGTTATGAGATATTTGTTTTTTTTTCATCTTCTTTCTACTCTGTCTTTTAGTCCATCAGATAATCAGACAATACTGATCTACTGGTGTTTTCCAGTAAAAACTAACTAAAGTGGGCTGCATACTGCCTACTTACAGAGCATACATTTATAGCAGAAATCATGAAAAGCTTCTGTGGAAACGCTCAGGAACAGTTGTGAAATCCTGCCTTCAGTTTTGGTCAGAATGTGGATGAACTGTTAAGGCTTCATGAACATTCCATGCTGAAGAGTCAAATATGCAAAGCCCTGTAGGTTAATTGATTAGATGGCATGTGAATCAAGTGGAATGAGCTTCACTCCATTATGAAGGGATAATAACCAAAGGAAGTGCACTGACTTTCCCTGCAGCAGTGAAGGAGGGAAAAAAAGAAAAAGAACTTCAAATCTCACATCTCTGTACCTCAGCATCCTTTTGTTTCCATATATCAGGGAACCAGTGTGTGAACAGTTTTTTTTGTCTTTATTAAAACACAATTGGCTGTTGTAAGAAAAGATTAAATGACAATATTTTCAAAAGAAAAGCAGATACTTTTTTTCTAATCACTTGGTTATCCTTATATGATATATATATATATATATATATATGAGTACCGTATATTTTTGCCCATTTTCAAAAACTAACAGTCTCACAGCAACCTGCCAAACTGCCATGAGATGCCAAACTACTATTACTGGGACATAAATGTAAAAACAAAAAGATCCCCATGGAAATGAGATTCTGTCTTCGATGGAATATTTGTGTAGACGAACAGTAGTGATGTAATTTGACAGTCAGACACCAAAGAAGCAGTGTGTCCATATAGGTCATTGCATTGCATCAAAAGAAATGTCTGCCTCAAAGGAATAATAATCGTCTTTCAAGTGAGGTAATGAAGTTCAGAATTGAGTGCTTTGTTTGAAGTAGTCCAGCAGTGTGTTTGTTGAGGCTTGGTGGGTTTGTGTCTGAGTCAGCTCAGGTGCTGGAGGTCAGAAACACTGAGAAGTCGGCCTGACAGCGGAGGGCTTTGTACTCAAGTGATGTTCACACAGGTACGCAGAGCTGCTTTGATCCTTAGGTCAGCTGAATAACTCAAAGGTCGTTCCACAGCTGTGATTATGAAGCTCAAAGTGGTAGAGCATCTACTTCCACAAAGAAGTGCAACATTGTGAATTCAAGACTGCAATAGCTGCCTCTCAGCAAACTACATAAACTGTTCATTACCAGGTTAGTCTGAAACATGGACCAAACAGGGCTTGCATTTAAACTCATTCAGTATAAATGGACTTACACATATCTTACAGAGTCATGAAAGAGAAGATATTAACTGTATGGACTCCTTTGGAAGTTTTGACTTCCATGGTGCAAATTTGACTTCCATGGTTCAATACGTTGTGTGTCTGTGAGAAATCATTGACACATACCCCAGACCTTTCCTATCATTTTCTATTTCCATTTCTTTCTTGTTTTAGCTGACTTAATTTTCTTTTTTAGAATTCCTTGACCTTTGCTCTTCATCCAGCTGTCTCCCAAGTAATGGCATTGGGTCACCACAGTGTTGGAATGATCAATATTGCTGTATTTAGTTTCAGGATGTTGTCAGTTTGTCCATATTTCTCCGTTTCTGGAGTTTCTCACAGGTGTTAGGAAGATATGCTCTTCAGTTTTATTGCAAAAGCAAGAAACGCATTGAGTATGAAGGTAAATACTGTGGTAATGATGGTTGGTATTGCTGAGTGTTTGAATGGGGAACAATGCAACAGGCATGTTATTAACTGCTGTTTTCTATAACTTTTCCCAGGTTGAGTGACTCATATGACTCATCCTTAACATGATGTAGTGCAATAATAATCTTTACACATTTTTATTTCTATGCAGTTAATTCTGACCTTCATTTCCTCATTAAATTCTGTTATTAATTCATTTCATATCCGTTGTATTCCTAATAATCGATGTATTTATTGGACAAATAACCAGAGTAGATACGGTGGGGTGCGCTGATGTTTTTCTTTTTTGTGTTATTGCTTTGGCATGGTCAATTCTTCGATGAACATGGCCCAAGTCCCTCGCCATGCCGAGTCCCTCGCCATGCCAAGTCCCTCGCCAGGCCATGTTCCAGGCCATGTTCCACAACTTGTGTCTGTTCCCTCTGTTCCTGATCCCCCCCACCCTCCCGTGGTCCTCATGTGTGTTTAGGGCCGTCTGGGAGCCGTCCCTTGAGGGGGGGGCTCTGTCACGTCTGGGGGAATGTCTGGTGTCTCGTCATGTGTTGATTACCTACTGTGTACACCTGGGGTTCCCCTCCCTCATGTGTTTAAATAGTCCTCGTTTCCCATGTTCTGTGCCAGTTCGTTTGCGTCTTTCGTCTTCCGTCTCCCCATGTCACGTAAGGTTTTGCTTTTGTTCCATGCCATAGTCTCGTTTTTGTTCCATAGTCATGTTTTTTCACAGTTTTGCCACAGCCTTGTTTTTTGTACTTTGTCTGGACATTCACTCCTTGTGAGTGTATTTTTGTTACAATAAACCCTGTTTTCTGCATCTCCGCGCCTGAGTCCTCCATCCAAGACCCACTTTCCTGACATTCAGGGAGCCGACTAAATCTACGGCTTTTGATAAATCAAGATTGCTAGATTGAAGCATGTCAGACAGGATTTCGATATCCCCGAGCACTTGACAAAAGTAACTAAAAGTGCTATAAACTGAAAATCAATCTGAGCCAAAAGACTCTTTGCTTCCACTTTTCCATCCCCACTGTTATTTTCAAGGGAAATATCTTGCAGAAGCCTCAAAACCGCTGGAAGCCTGTCTCTCACATTGCGACATGCCAAGTATCTACATGCCCACCTAAAATCTATTAGTCTCTGGAGCTCCCTAGGCTTCTCTTGTGGATACAGCTCTTTTTGGACAGCAAGCCACTTGGTGTGAACAGCAGAACCAGTTACAAATTTATAAATATTCTGAAGAAGAGAAAAAAAAGTCTTCAGGTGAAGGATCCAACAAAACAGACTATGAATATATTTCAGGTGGCTAAACCTATATACATGAATTCCACCAGAATTCTCCAACTGGTCACTGAGGAAAGCCTCCACATCTAGTGGATCGGACTGACTTTACAGTGCCATTTTACTTAAGATCCTTCTCAATACGAGCAAACTAATAATGATTTCATCCACAGGGCACAGCAGCATGAGTATCCCTCCATGTGTTAGACCAGGTATGAAGTAAAACTTGACTATCTCATTTGTACAATGTGCAATAACTTGATGGTGTAAAAAATATATTTTCATTCAATGACAGCAATACTTTTTTTTGTTGTTCTGCAGCTTGTTGCTTCTTACAGGAAAAGTAGTGGTGTTGAAGCATCCTGGCATTCCCCACGCTCATGGTTGCAAAACAGAAAGTCAAAGCTGCTGATCGCTATCAAGGTATGGAAAAGATGAAAGGCTGATTTGATGTAAGTATGTTCTCCTGCTTGTACTTGTTGGTATTAGTGTGCACTTATCACCTCCCGATATTGGAACTATACAGTACATTGAAATTGTTACAAGTATAAGTTTACAATTACTTTAATTCGATTTGAGATATACAATCTAGAAACTCTGTGCAGCAGATCTACCATAGACCTGCTGCACTTTTAAACTAAGGTCGCTCAAATAATAAAAATTCATATACATATGTGTTTCTGGAAATGTACAATACAGTACACCGCTATACACATGCATCTATCTATCTATTGGTGGGCGGAGTTACTGCCTGCAGTGTTCCGAGTACCACAGGAACAACTGTCCCCTTTACTCACCACATCCTCTCTACCTCTCAACCTTTGGTATTTCTCAAGCTTCTTCTTCTTCCTAATGTTTCTATAATTTGTAATTAAGCTACTATCACTACGGGATTTTTCACTGCTTGTCCACCTGGACCCATTTCAAGTTGGCTAGCCATCTCCAGATTCCAGAGGGTCTGCTGGGAACGCCTGGCGGAGTCCCCTGTTAGGCAGAGCTTTAATTCCCACCTCTGTGAGAGCTTCGAACACTGGGGAAGTCAGGGACATTGAGTCCGAGTGGGCAATGTTCCGCGCCTCCATTGTCGACGCGGCTTCCCAGAGCTGCGGTCACAGGGTTATTGGTCCCTGTCGTAGGCGGGAACACTCGAACCCGCTGGTAGACTCCATCGGTGAGGGATGCCATCAGGCCTATCTGGCCTTTTTAGCCTGTGGGACTCCAGAGGCAGCCGATGGGTATCGGCAGTCCACGTGGCATACGGCTCGGGTGGTTGCCAAAGCAAAAACTCAGGCATGGGAGAAGTAACTGAGAAGGTCAAAAAGTTCCAGTGGCAAGGCTCCGGGGGTGGATGAAATTCGGTCGGAGTTCCTCAGCGCTCTGGATGTTGTAGGGTTGCATTGGCTTACGCGACCTTGCAATATCCCATTAACATCTGGGGCAGTTCCACTGGATTGGCAGACTGGGATGGTGGTCTCCCCATTCCAAAAAGGGGGCCTTATAGTGTGTTCCAACTAAAGGGGAATAACACTCTTAAGCCTCCCTGGGAAGGTCTATTCAACGGTTCTGGAGAGGAGGGGCCGTCGAATTGTTGAACTTCAAATTCAGGAAGAGCAGTGTTCTTTTCTTCCTGGCCCTGGAATGCTGGACCAGCTCTATACCCTCAGCGGGGTCCTAGAGGGTGTGTGGGAGTTCGCCCAACCAGTCCACATGTTTTGTGGATTTGGAGAAGGCGTTCGACCCTGTCCCTCAGGTTATCCTGTGGGGGTGCTCTGGGAGTATAGGGTACCGGGCCCTTTTTTACAGGCTGTTAGGTCCCTGTACAACCGGAGTCGCATCGCCTGTAGTAAGTTGAACCCTTTTCCGTTGAGAGTTGGACTCAGGCGTTGCCCTTTGTCTCCGGTTCTGTTAAGAACTTTTGAGGACAGAATTTCTAGGACCAGCCAAGGTGTTAAAGGTGTCCGTCCTGGTGGCCTTGGGATCGCATCTCTGCTTTTTGCAGATGATATGGTCCTGTTGGCTTCATCAAGTCATCAAATCTTGATCTACAGCTCTCACTGGAGTGGTTCGCAGCTGAGTGCAAAGATGAGGATTAGTGCCTTCAAGTCCGAAACCATGGTCTCTCACCAGAAAAGGGTAGAGTGCCTCCTCACAGTTGGGAAGATGACTTTCCCCAAGCGGAGGAGTTCAAGTCCCCCGGGGTCTTGTGCGCGAATGGGGGCAGGGACCAGGAGATCGACAGGCGTATCGATGCGGCTTTGGCAGTAATCCGGGCTTATCAGTCGATCTACGTTCCCACCCTCATCTATGGCCAGGAATTTTGGGTTGTGACCGAAAGAACAAGATTGCGGATACAGGCGGCTGAAATTAGTTTCCATCGCAAGGTGGCTAGGCTCTCCCTTAGAGATAGGGAGAGAACCTTGGCCGTCTGGGAGGGGCTCAGAATAGAACCACTGCTCCTCCACGTCAGGAGGAGCTAGTTGAGTTGGTATGGGTATCTGATTAGGATGCCTCCTGGTCTCCTCTCAGGTGAGGTGTTCCGGGCAGGTCCCAAAGGGAGGAAGCCCAAAGAAAGACCTAGGACACGATGGAAGGACTATGTGTCATGGAGCGAGGAAGCATCTTGACCCACATGCAAAGAGCCACTCAGGAGACCAGAAACCTTCAGCAACGTGTATTGTAAAGTGTTCTGTGATGGTACTGGGACATGTGTTGTGGAAAGGAGGAAACAGTCCAGATCCAGTCAGAAGAGCGTTGTCCGGGGAAACAGAAGCACAGCCAGCTCCTTAAGTGCCTCTGCTGGTGATCACCATAACCAGGTGCAGCCGTGCCGCACCGCCCTCCTGCTAGTTGAAGCTTCAGAATAAAAGACAAACGTAAATACATACACCTTGGAAATCATGACACTATGTGTCCCGGCTGGCCTGGGAACACCTCGGGATCCCCCCGGAGAATCTGGCAGAAGCGGCAGGGGAATGGAAAGTCTGGGTTTCCCTGCTTCGGCTGCTGCCCCCACAACCCGACCCCGGATAAGCGGTGGGAAATGGATGGATAGGTTTTCCGAGTGGCCTCTTCGTGCTTCCCATTTGCCAATGGTATTTTAATATACTTGTAGCTATCCTCAATGTCTGAAATGTTGCCTTCTGGCAATGCAGTCACTTCAGTTCTGACAACCTTTGTTCCTGTGTGACTACACGGTACTGTGCGAATGGCATCGTGATACCATTGCTGTAAATCGTAGTGGTGTGTATCAGTAAAACGAAGCCTTGTTTTATAGTTACAAAGATGGCCACAAAAAACATAAACTTCAGGTTGTGATTAGCTTGTTTACTGTTTTCTTAGTGAAAAGCCTGTTCAATTCAGTTAAGATTATGTAGCAAATAATCTCTTGTGCAACTATTTTAACCATCAGCCACCCATTCAGCCACTAGTTCTGTCTTCACTGTCCAACTTAAGTTTTCATATGCCCCATAAATCAAAATGTAATGAAAACTAGACATTTTGACAAATACTGTGTGGATGCAGAGAAAATACAAAGTATTATTACATGAAATACAGTAGCTATTAACATAAACATTGCACTTACAATTGGTTGTAAAAGAAAAATAGATATATAGATGTGTATAATATTAAAACATTTTCAGCATACTTTCAATTGAATGTTCTGTAAATACTTTTTTTTCCAGGTGCATAGTTCCTGTGGTAAAAACAGAGCCTGTTTTGTGAGAAACGCTACCGGCCCACACGGAACGTGTACTGAAAAGATCACAGTAACTGGCTGTAGCTGCTGTGTGTATGCTGTCTAGATGGGCGAGAATAGAAACGACACCTGACCAGCCAACAAAGCACATTTTAGCTTCCGTTTCATCAGTTGTCTTTCGACATGTGACTTTGTATTTCCTGGTAATTCCCCTTCAAAAACTACCAGATGGTGTTTTTCCTCTGAAGTGGCAGATATTTGACCAAACTCTCTGTTTGTTAAACAAAAAGGGCTTCACGGATCTGTTTCACCCCTTCAACATACACACATCAGAGGTGGTAATGAATTTAGGGGAAAGCTTGTGGTAGTGACATGATATTAATTCTAAAAGGATTTCTCAAAGGCAAACCTTTTTACTCTATTTGAATAAAAAACAGACCTGAAAATAAGGTAGATCCAGGAGACTTTACAACAGATCCCTGAACCGGGTTTCTGGAAAGCACTAAAAAAGAAGATGTTTTTGTCTTCTGCTATTATTTTTATACTGGCTATAATGAGCCTAGAACTGAGGATCTTGTTGGAGTATGGCAGACTCAGAAAGGAAATGTTCACCACCTGCTTTGCACGCTTTTGCAGTATTCACAGTGTAAACTTAGAGGCTGGCAGAGGAGCGTGTTCTTATTTATCTTGGCTCGGTGCTTATCAGTCAAGAATGGAGCTGTTATAAGAAACATTTTTCTGTGGGTGGCCGCTCCAGCGTTAGAGGTTAGGTTATGTGGCTTGGAGTGATTTAACAACTGCTTTGAATTCTGCTGTCATCCTCCAGTGGAAGCAATGAAATGTATTCTCATTTCAGGTGTTTTTTGCAATTTTAAGCAAAATTCTGCTTTTTTCCTTCAAAGACATTTTCACCTGTATTATGTTGTAAATTTCCAACAGGCTGTTTCATATTTTAAACTGTGCAGGTTAGATTCTCAGCTGAAACAATGTACTCTTACTAAGAGAAATATGTATAGTATGGTATACCATACTTACCAACATATATTTAGTTTATTTTGTTTTAAGAAAAGTCAAATGGTCTAATGAGCTTTATATCCACTCACTCAAATATCACTGAGGCTCATGCTCCAATAAAATCCCAATATTGTGGGATGGTTGTCAAACAGTACTACAACCTACAACCAGCTTACACTTATTAAAAACAGATTACCATCTCTCTCATGCATGCAAATTACTCTACAGCAGACATTTGATCAGTTTTAACAAATTCATAAGAAAGTCCGAAAAAACACCTATTATAACATTGTATAACATATAATTATTTATCATTATATATACATTGTATTTAGATTTGAAAGAAAAACTAATTTTCTTTTATTTAAATGAATCTGAACTTACAACACCTGACAATATTCAGTCAAACAATGATGAAACAGCAACCCAAAAAGACATGCAATTAAAAACCATCAAGACAAACAACAGCATCAGATGTGTATTCAGAGGCTGTGAATCAAGTTAAACTAATGAGGAGGATTCTCCTTTTATATCAATTCCCACAGGTATTCCATAGATTATCAGGACAGGATGGCAAAGGTTCAGCAAGCCATAGTTCAACATACTGTAGGTATACAATCTTTCAACTTTTTAAAAATTTTTCAAAACCTCAGGAATTGTTCAGAACTTCTCCTGAAGAACCCTCCACTTGCACATCAGAAAAATGAGCCGAGTTAGGATGAAGACGCAGCCAGTCATAGTGATACATTCTAACAATCTATCAGGACTGAAGAATTGTAATGGCTTATTAACTGAAATGGAACAAAGTCAAGCCCTCCACCAAAGATGGAAAAGTTAAAACCTTTTACGGCTGAAGAGGCTGATTGTCTCTTTGTCAGAGTTGTCTTCAGAAGGTGCTTATGCCCACCATTAATAGACAATAAGAAAAAAAAATTACTCTAAATGTATTCTTTTTCAGAAAGTCTGAAGAACCAGTACTGTTAAATTTGTAGGTAATTTTAATACATGCATTGTAACAATACATTTCATGGTGAATTCATTTTGTGTTTTTTTTCCAGATGTGACATTGCAATCCAAACTATAACGCTGTGGTGTTATTTCAGCTTTTTTCCAAACACATTTACATGACTGACTCAACACATACGAGCTTTGCTCATGAGCGCAGACTACCCATTTATGGTACCGTCACCTTCCAACTCACTGGAAACTGCTCTCCCCTGCCTCACCAACTGTCTCTGACACACCCGTTTATGCTTTGCCTAATGTTACTAGCATGAACTGTATCACTTAATTTGTGAATGAACCATTTAGATTGTGACACATAGCTATTGAATCTTTTACCATTTCTATAAGTATCTCACAGTCTGAATTGGTTAAATAATTCATACTGTAACATGATGAACAAAAAGTAATGCCTTATAGTCCTTCCAAGAATGCTATCCAACAGAAATTCCCTTTCTAAGATTACTGATGATGTCATTATATTAGCACACACCTGAATGCTCTATACTAGTAAACTTGCAATGAAGTGAAGGATGATAAATTAAGCCAATGCATTTGAGCGGCATTTCTGCTTACAGTTTTTATTCCAATAGAAACAGTAGGAGTGGATTACATTTTTTAAATTGATACCAATTTAATTATATTATTGATATAATGATTTTTTAAGAGTTCCACAGTAATTGTAGCTGTTGAATGGAAGTCATGGTAAACAAGCCCTGGTACTTCAGCCCTTTTGTCCTGAAATGGGAAGCTAACAATAGACTGAATTTCATGAAACGTTTGAAACAACATACACTGTATTAGTACAAATGAACAAATTGAATATAGCACACGATGGAAGACACTTGGCAAATATCTGGCTTCTGCTATTATTAAAATTCTTAGATGTGATGCCAGGAATGTAAGAATGCATTCAAGCAATTGGAAAAATAACTTGTGTTCACTTGCTGAGTCCTCTTATAAAAGCTTTTCTTAAAGGTCTTTGCACAGTGAGTCACGCAGTTGGGAAATAGATTCAAATACTTCCATCCTATCAAACCAAATTAATCTAAGGATTTAGAATGATCAGGGCAGTAGGCTTTCCTCAGCCCGGTGCTCTTTAACCTGAACTTTCATCGCCTGACGTTGGTGGGTCTGGCTACAACAAAAGGTAATGGTTCTGATGACGGATACAGGACTGGCTCACTGTGTGGCATGCAGTCTGCCTCCGACACACGCAGGATCACACACACTCACACAATGCTACATTACCTTTGGCCTCAATCAAAGCTACTTGTTGGGCTCTGAGAGATGCGCTTAGTTTCAAGGTGATTTATTTTGGCTTATGCTGAAAAAAGGCCGGTGCTAGACTTCACTAGATAAACGTGAATCACTGAGGCCGGGATTCTTTTTCCCTGCCCAAGTGCATACATGCACAAGAGAAACCCCAGCAAGCGATGGCAAGCAACGTTACTCAGACCCAGGATGCATTTTTGGGTGTTTGAATCATTATACAGACATTTTAAAGAGATTCGTCATGCTCCCGTTCATGAACTCGAGATCCTCCTTACAGGGCTGCATGGAGATGTTTCACGCCCAAATTTACCGTTCAACCATTACTTCCTTATACACATTCACACATTCATAGACATTTTTGTCTCCTTTTTCTGTTGAATATCCAAACTTACGGATTAAGTCTTAATATAATTAAGTAGCTTTCTGCACAGCTCAGAGGTTGTGCATTGTTTTTCTAACCATCAAGAGTGATATAACCACCACATATCGAACCTTAACAATACAAATATACAATAGTTACATAATTAAGATCCAAAGATAGAACATACAAGCAAATTTGATCACTCACACAAATTGTAAATACAAATTAGAGTATAGGAAAGCAAAGTTTTGAAATGAATAATAAATTAATTGAACCCTTCAAAAATGTTTAACATATAAAATGGACATTATCTAATTTTACAACCAGTTTAGTTCTTTGGCATATCACCAACATATTGATGTCCTAATCCCTGTTAGAAGCCTGTGAAACCGATTATCTGAATTTTCTGTTTGTCTTTGTGAATGAAAAGGAAAGCAGCATTCTCATAGATTTGTGATTTTGGTTTTTCCAATCACAATGTCCAAATTTAAGGGCTAAAACTGGGAAGCTGCACACAAATCTACCAAAGAGGAGACCCGAGTTTGTCAACTGCTACTACCCAATCCTTCTACACAGCTTTTTAGGTTTTGCATTGATTAAGATAAGGGTTTATGCTTTAAAACCAACATTTCCTTCTATAAAGGTAAAAGCAGTGCAAACTGGTTTGCCATCAAATAATACAAGAAATTACTTTGAGGTAGAATGTGGAATGTAGAATAGCTTTTAGTTTACTGTTGTGGTTAACATGTTTACCTGTAGAAATATTGACAAGAAATCCATGTTTAATCGCTGGTGCATTGAGTTGCTTGTCGTTGCTGCTAACAGCACTTTTTCTCTCCCTCTCTCTCCTTCCTTCATGCTTTCGGGTGAGTTCTTGTTGTTTTAAGTAACAAATCAGCTCAGGAATGTGTGTTGTCTTTAGCAAATGGATTTAGGGCCAATAAATTTCCAAAAGCCAACCCATAGACAGATTTTGATATGGATTAAGGTCAGGCCCTATCATGAGAAGGATAATGTTTGTGGAGTTTCCGCATTTTCTCTGAGGATTTTTTATTCCATTTTTCTTAAGCAAGCACTGATGGCACCTTACTCCGTGTGAATCAGAGCAGGGAGCCCCTCTGTGATTTACACCTCACCCACTCCCAGCGACAGCTATTGTGGGCTTAATGTAGCTTGACCCAGAGCTGGGCTGGAGCCTCTCATGCTGCGGTCGACCACGGGAGGAAGACTAAACGCTCTCCTTTTGCTTTTCAGGCTGGAAACAGCTCCCATCCACAGCTAATGAACATCTTTTCACAGATGACAAATTGGGGGAGACAAAATGCGTGTCATAAAGTATTCTCCCACAGAGTGGTGCGGAGTGTTGCCTTTGGTTATGGGCTCTGTGAATCTCCCCTGTCAGGCGGACAAAAGGGCCGGGACCGGGGCCGTCAGCGGCTGTGGGACACACTAAGCATCTGGTGACAGATCCGCTGGGATGCGTGACCACTTTACACTGTGCTGTCTGTGTGTGGGAGTTCTGGCTGGATGTGTGTGTTTTTACTACCGACCGAGAGCGCACCGCAGGAATTCCAGCGCGATCCTGTCCTCGCTCGTAAAACTTCCCTGTGTGCTCAGCTCCAAACAGCCATGTGTTTAATTGTCTGTTGTAGGGGCCTGAAAGGTACAAGTGCCCTCCTTTTCCCACCTGTCACAAAACGACATCACTAGGTGTTCCTAAACACTGTAGATGTTTCAAGACAAAAATAAATAGCTTCCTGAATTTTGCAAACTACCGTTGTTGTTTATGGAAATCTGTTGTGTGAATAATTTTAGATGTTTTTTCGGAAAATGTTTTATTCAAAAGCTGAACATTGTAAAAAGAAACTGCTTAAGATGAACTTGTTGCCTCAAACATAAGTTTTTAGTTGCAGTTATCACAGAAATACAGGCCTGAACATGAAAATGATCAAAACCTGGAGCTCTGCACCCTGTCTAAAGAGAGAATAACTCATTCTGTGTGGCACAACTTTGTATCTGTGTCACATCCGTAACACTATACTTATATTGTACTATACTAGCAAGTTCAGAGCATGTGAAACCAGCATACCGTACACCCACATTAAGCACTTCTGATCTGAGTACCAAGACCAAGAGTGTCCAATAGAACTTTAGGCAACTGCACCATGTCTGTTAAGTTTTTTTGTATGATTGATTTATTCTATAATTGTTTCAGCATTTTGTTTAGTATTATTGATTTTATATGTATATGGTGTATGTAATCAATGATATGTTATAAATGCGTGTTTCACAGTGCACAGCAACATTTCACACCGTATTGTTTGTCAGACAAACACATCTTCTGAGCAACCCCATTAAAAGTGACTTTTTTCACTTTTTTCCCCATAACCATGGCCATTTAAGAGTTTATATTTCAGCTGTTCAGCTAAAGTGATTTGGACTCGAGTCAGAGGTGAAAAGCCAATTATTATCTTACAATATCTTACAGGTGTGTGCTGCTGAACATAGTGGTGATTACTTCTATATTTTAAATGAGCCAGGGTTATAAGATTATTAGAAAATGATAAATGACTTGAAAACCATATAGGACTTTGTAGTGATCGCTATGTGAATGTAAATGTATACAGATCTGTCCAAAAGTCAAGAGAAACTTCCTTTCCAGGTTTCTCAGCATTTTTTTCTTAATTACTCATATATCACCTTTATGTAAATCAAAGTACAATTTTAACTGCTGCAAAGAGGGAACACTTTTTTTGTATGTGTTCATATACAAACACAGATGTAAAATCAATGGAAATATACCAATAATACCACATTGGAAGATCATTTCTGTTAAGGAAGACAACAACCAACAATCCAGACAAAAAGGCCAATAACAGAAATATAAAGAAATCAGCATGACAATTTTGCTGTCAGTAAAATTTGATTTGCTAAATATAACCCATTTAGCTAATCAAATGGTACTGCCAGTTAATAAACCAAGGGTGATCACTGTGTCCTCAGAAAGATAGTTTTGAGTGGTTCATTACAGTTTATTAGAATAATTTAATAAATTGTTTGATTAAATGAATATCAACAAAACTAAAAAATTTACAAAAATCAATATAAACATGGATGGTTTACTGACATTCTGGCATAGGCCAACAGATTTCAAAAGGGAACTAAAAGCATTAACGTCTCTCTGGACTTTATTATCATGTTACAATAATGTAAATGATCATAACATTATGTGTCAGTGAAAGCAAATGAACTAAGAAATTCTGTACAGGTCAAGGCAAAATGGACTCCCTTCCTGAGTCAGGCTACGTTGTGATTTTTTGTTTATTGTTCTTGTTTTGTTTGTTTTTGTACAATGTTTTGTGTAAAGAGAAGGGGTCCTTATTCATGCAACTTTTTTGTCATGTGAAGGTGTGAATTTGGTTATAAATTAATGTGATTTGATTGGTTGGATCACAGCTAAATTGATTCTAATTGGACATAATTGGACCAAATCCTTAATTACTTTACAAGGCTCTTGATGTGATATAGATATAACTATATAACTAACCCTAACTAAAAGAAAATAGACAGTAACTTACAAAAGCACTTTTTGTGTCCTAAAGTAATATCAGACCACATGTCATTTTCCTGAGATTCTTGTGCATGGCTTAAACGTTAGACTAATTAGAAGTGGCATACTAGTATTGAAACCAGGTTTCTCTAAGATAAATGTCCATTTTAAACCTCAGTTCAGTTGCACCAAATAGGTCATCAAAAAAAGCATAACTTGACATAGTAGGCAAAAATACATCTGACAAAATAGTGGAACGGAAAGAGACAGAGTTTAAACCACATCTGATCCATTTAATGTTTGGCCCAGCCTTTCCAGTAATGAAACAGTGCCAGTCAAGAAACCGTTCTTAATTAAGTTAAACCAGGAGGCAACATACACAAGAACTGAATTTAAAATGAGTGGAAATAGGTGTTACTCTGAGGGTAATCCAAACTTGAAGACCAAAGAGGATATATCCAACAACCCTTAGGGAAGAGGAGGGAGCGATTCCTGTTTATGTTTTTTAATAATTGACTTTTGGTTTGCAACATAGTGTCACAATGTCAAAATCTCATACTGAATTTCAGAATTGCATGCAGTTTCCTTATATAATATTTTTCCATTTGTGTTTGCACATGTGGTCAATTCCAAATGTAGGCAAGCATTTATGATTAACTTTTGATGTTAGAGGGGATTATTTTACTATTCAGAACCCACTCAGACAAAATCATGCAGCTTTTTGATGTTTTAATTTTTAAGTTTGTGTAAATCTGCTGTTTTTTTTCTTTTAAGAAGGCAAACTAAATAAATATGTTTAACCTGTTACACAAATGCAGCAGAGGAATCACTTTAATCAGGGTAATTTTGTTGGATTTTCAGATGAGTCTGAATATTTCACATTTAATAAAACAACAAATCTTTTTCACTCAATAAAAAAGGAGAACCTTGGCTCGGCTGGCAAGTTATGAACACTCTTCTGACAGCTCCTCCTCAACTCGCAGTGCCACTTCAGGGTTCATTTTGCATATTTGTCCTTCATATAGACTCACATATCATTATAGTAAAATCTACAGGCATGTACAGGTTTAACTTAAATCTGTGTCCAGTTCATACTTTTGAAAAAAGCATTGGATCCATAGAACTGAATCATTTAGGGTTTGGGCTATGCTTCAAATTTGACTGCTCCCTGTTACCTAATTTATCATTCTTTGGGCTATGATTATCTGAAAGTGAAGAGTGCCAAACAAAATAACTTGTGCAAGCTATGTTTGAAAGTGCAAGCTATGTTTGAACTCAGACTTTATCATATTTCCACCTCTGGACTTTGTATTTTTTGTGGCTATATGACCTCACATTTTCCTCATAGGATTTCATGTTTAATGCTATTGTAAAGACAATTTAACCTGATTTGTCAAAGGCAAGATACATTTATAACGAAAACACTTCATGTTTCTGGTTAGAATTTCTAACCTTTTACTAGCAATAATTCTTTAATTTAACATGTTCACATATTCCACACCCTCTTACTCAACCTGCACCAATTACAATGGATATTAAAGTAAAAATAAATACATTTTAATTCCACTCAAAATAAGTGGTAAATTCCTCTACATTTGTAAGGTATATCTTTACAAATTTAACTTAGTAACAAAACAAAATGAGGAAACCTCCACCTCCAAGAACTGGAAATGACATATAGAGTGAGATAACTTTGTGAAAATAGCAATGCAACAACATTTTCCTTGATATAAGCAACAGAGGACCAGCATTTCCTCTTTTTTCCTATTCAACACTTCAAGTAAAAACATATTAGAGCTATGTTTGGTGGAAGTATCAGGGCCTCAGGGCAGAGACCTGGAATTCACCTTTTGTTTAGTGAATAGGAGGCTTCTGTGGATGCCGCCAGCTAGAAAAGGAGGTTGTGCAGAGTTCATTTGCAGGTAAAACTTACCTGACAGACTGAAATGGAACTGTTTGACTTTTGGGAAACAAAACCCAGTCAAAGTATGAAGGGTGGAGCTGAGAAATGATCACAGGGGTTTACATATAAAGGGAGCATTGTTTGAAATTGGGTGCCACAAATCCGCCATCCATATTGTATATCTGTGTTTATATATGAACCAGTAGAAGTGGAAATTCACTAGTTAGTAGCCAAAAAATATAAGATGTCCTAAATGCAGAAGAACGGTGTATTGCTGAAACTCTTATAAAATGTAGAATGATACTGGTCAAATATGGTGTTTACATTTACCTACACATTTAACTACACATGCCACTGACTTCAAATTCCTCAAGTATTGACCCCCAGAAACCCCTCAGCTATCTGAAAAACCTTGTTCTGGTATTGGGAGGTCACCCAAGACAAAAACACTTGAAAATTGAGGACAATAGACTACACATGATTTCATGTTGACTCTAATCTTCCAAACTGAAACATTTTTTTTACTTAACAAATCATCAAATCTTTCACTATATGATCCCTGAGGCTACTGACATGAAGATATCAGTTTGATCTGTAGGACTGCAGCTTATCCATCTTCCTGCAGATTGGGATCTCACTTCAAAAGGAAGTTCAGTGCCTCCTATCATTACTGGTGGTTTACAAACCCATAATTAAGTCCAAATTCTGTCTATTAATAACTTAGATGGGAGAGGTTGAGAACTTAATGACTTAATGTGGAGGTAAGATCAGTGAGGGGCATTGGTAAAGACATGATAATTTAAGGAGATAGTCTGTGTGTGCTCATTGTGGTGAGGAACAGCACAGACCAGGTGTTGAAACTCCTGAATACAGATATGCACCGTGCATGTGAAAGGACTGTCACCTTCCCTCTCATTACCCATAAATTCCTTCTTCAGGTTACTCCCACCCTGCCAAAGATGGAACAGGGGTTCAAACCATGCCCACCTTTAAGCTCCAATGTCTTTCCCAAATGCCTTAAATCCTTAAGATAACAAAGAAAATGTTGTTAATAGATGCTGTTGTTTGAAATCAGTGCCAAACTACATTGAGTTACTCATACCATAATTATTATTGGCACTGGCTATATACTACATTAACAAAGGGTCTTCTCCTCCTTGTGCAAATAGAAAACATACATTAAAAGTTCTGTATATATGTGCTTGAAGAGCTATAGTAAACAAAAAGCTGTAACAATTGTAACTGAACATCCTACAAGTCACTGTCACTGTCTCTCAGTTTGATTGAACTTTTGACAAAAACAAAAAAGACACCCCCCACATTATAGAAATATACGGTATAGTAAGTGTATGGGTGGATTGTTGACTGTACTGTGAGAGGAAGTCCATACGGGTGAAATTGACCAAACATCGATATGTATGTTCCTCCTTGCAGAATCCCTTCTGTAACTGCTTAGCTGCTAATTTGTGGTAAACCGCCATATCATGAGCAGCCAGGTGCTGTGTTCCACTCCTATTAATTAGCTCTCATTCATTCCCTCAGGAGAGCCACTCTTTGTTTATGCCTGCTCTACATCTAGGAGACCACAAAGCCTTTAAATGTCTTATGACTGCGATTGGCCCTGGGCATCTATGTTCTCTGCGCTGTGTGAAAGGAGCATTAATGAATAGCTGGGTATCACCGTTCTCGGTTTTGTTGTTTTTGCTCTCACTTATCTCTCTGCCACCCTGCGAGCAGAAGCTTCAGGAAAGTGATAGTTCTTTCATCAACCCCTTTTTCAGGAAACAGGAGGCGGGCCGGTATGTCACAGGCGTGATGCAGTATTTCTCCTCAGACAGGTCCTTTGACTGATGGGGACAGCTCAGTAATTTCCCTCCTGTATTTGTCACCCAAGTATGTGAAGACATAATTAGTTGCACTGCTGTCAGACAAAGATCAGCACAAGCATTTCTAGTGTCCTTTTTTTAAAACTAGCTGGGGTGTTACGTCGTGAATTTGTAGACTGGGTCTTTGAAGTAATTTGATTACGTGATCACTCTTTTGGGAGAATGCTCACCTGCAAGGTTCTTTCTCTCAGCTCAGCTAATAATAGACAAACCAGTTTAGCTCTGGACCATAGTTATATGCAAGTGATGAAAGAAAAGATGAAACACCAATCAAAATATCATTAAATCTTATGGTTTATGTCATTAAAGCCACCAGGTGCAGGAGTGAACTATAACCTTGACTTCTCATACTAGTCCAGTGGAACATTTGAAACCACATACCTGTTGGTTAAAAATAAAAGTACAAAAAAATTACTTTTGGGAGTAAAGGTGAAATACTGTGATAACCGAACAGGTAGGTGGACAGGTAGAAGGTTATAGGCTGAAACTTTGCTTTGAGCCATTCACCACTGATCATGCATAGTGCAAATGCGGCAAGGAAAAACTTCCTTGTGGGACCATGTTCCTCAAGCAGGTGGGTGTAGGGAAGACCATGAAACAAACAACAAGCTCTGTAGGAAAAGACCAGGGACATCTCAAGAGAAAGAGAAAAACATCCTTCCATTTTCCATACCGCTTATTCCCAACGGGGTTGCACGGCTAGAGGCAAGGTATATCCTTGATGGGCCAATCGCAGGGCCACACAGAGACAAACAACCATACAAACTCACTCCTAGGGGCATGGATCTCATCGGGAAAAATAATGTATTGAAAGCAACACAGCATTCAAATGCATCATCCCTGTATTTTCTATACTCCTTATTTCCAACGGGGGTTGCTGGAGCCTATCCCAGCTACCAATGGGGAGAGGCAGGGTGCACCCTGGACAGTCCACTCACGTTCACTCCTAGGGACAAGTTGGAGTGTCCAATTAACATTACATACATGCTGGAGTACCTGGAGAGAAGCCGCACAGACACAGGGAGCGATACAAACTTCCCAACCAAACCCTCTTGCTGTGAGGTAACCACAAATAGGTGTAAATTACAACAATAATGTCACATGTACATGGAGATTTGAGAGAGGGTCTGTAATGCTAAGTCACTGTTTCGGTCTAAAGCAGCAAAATGATATGTTCTATTAAAAAAAAAGGTTTAAAGCTGAAACCTTGAAGATCTCAGGGGTGTAAATAAGAGTATCTGCTGAAGGCTTTGTCTCTCATTCTACTTAAAGAAACTCGAAGATAGGTTGAATAGGAAACACACTTTTTTTAGATTCTTCATCCATTGCCTCTGATAGCATTCAAACTGCAATGCAACGATCATTGCAAAATTTGTTTTGTTTTTTTGCTCCTCGTTAAATCGTGACCTTTATTTCATGACTTAATTTCAGGTCTACGGGTTGTGTCCTCTAAAGTGACTTACAAATTATCACATGTAAGTGTGTGCAATGATGAACGTATAAACAGGTGTCATGGTTGGGGTTTAGGTCATGTCTGTGAACTTATTTGTCACGTGAAGATTCATGAAACACTTTCCACTATTTGCTTCACACACAATGAATCTGTCCTCTTAAAAAAACACAACTTAACTTATAACATCAATAAAGAAGTGTTGCTTTTGAATCTCCTTTGACTTCATTTCCAATTGTGTTTGTTTACAATTTTCTTGGAGCACTAAAAACTAAATCAACTCATGATATATCAAGATGAGACGGTATGTTTAGTTATAACTGACAAGAGGTTATTTTCTATTTCTTTTTTTATCTGAAAAAATTGCTATAAGACCCATCCAAAGTAATAAGAAAACATCAGAAGTTGAACGCTTGTGAGTAAACTGAGTCAAACAGGAAACCTCCAGATGGCGCCCAAGTTCCTAAACTCCTTGCCATTAAACCCAAATAAAGAGTTTTTTTCCTTCCACACATAGTATATATAGCCATGACTGGTTATTAATCCGTCATTCATCAGCCACAGGCCACAGGTAACGTTTCTCTTCCCTGAATTCCTTACTAGAACAAAAAGAGAGAAGTTGAGGAATCACAGACATGTGGCGATGTGAACTTCTGTCCCAGAGCTTGTAAGTGGAACCGTGTTTGCTTGTTTTCAAATAGACGCATCCTGTATCCTCTGCTAGATTAATCCAATGTCAACAAAAAGCACATTTTAAACAAACTTAGCTTCAGGCACTGTCAGATGGTTATAATCTGGGGCCAACAAGCAGAGCTATAGTAAAATAAGCAATCCCCATCAGCATGGCATTCGTTCTGACGGTGCAAAATAACTCATCAACAAACAGATTAGCACTGGCAAAAGATAGCCACAAAGTAGACAAAACAATCCTAAAAAATTATTTCACATTTATAAATAATTTGCAAGATTTTGGTCCAGATCAGACAATATGAAGTTTAAATTGTAGGTAAAAGACCACAAATTTGATCTAATTGATACATCAGAAAAACTCATTCGACACTTAAAAACTCAATCATATAAAAGTGGCTTCCCAGGCCAAAGACCATAATTAAAAATAAATACATTTTGCCGACAATGGGACAAGCTTTAGAAATATCATGCATAACACGACAGTGGACAGCTATTTGATTCAATAAAAATGTTTAAATGTCCACAATAATATACTGTTAAAGAGGAGCTGAGATAGACTAAAATAAATCAAAGGGTTGAATGACAGGAGCGAGAAAAGAGATGGGATAGTAGTGGATAATAAAATATGATGAGAGTTGCATGTAAAGTTTTATATTTATGCATTCTATTAACACATTTCAAACTATGTTCACATTGTAATATACAGTATTTCTATAGTAAGAAAGTTTAAGATGTATGCTGACCACTCAGTGGGCATCTGGAAAAATTCTTGAATAAACATATTTTTGCTAAAATAAAAATAATTGATTTATGACTGAAATTATCATAATTAATTCATGAAAGGTTCAGAGACTTTTCTAAAGACTTTTGGTGACTGTTACTAAATCCATCTAAATCCAATCTTTTGCTTTTATAAAATATTCTGTAAGAAAAACAAATATCCAAAAATATAATTCCCTCGGTTACGATCTGAGTTATTTATAGTCGAGGCTCAGACAAAGAAAAACAAAAAGAAGGTTCATCACACAGAAAAAGAAAAAAAGCTTCAATGTTCTGCCTTCAGAAAATGTATTTGACAAAAAAGTTACAATTTCACAAGAATGTCTCTCAAATGTTTGTTTAATTTATTCTTAGCACTTCACTTTAAAGGTGTAAGCTAAAGACAATGATTCAGTTGCTATTAGTCTGCCTGTATTGCCTGTTATGGGTAACAGGAACTCACTCTCCAAAGTGTGTATCTTATTATTCATGTCCAAATTGGTCATGTGTGTAACATCTCTCCCTAACGTCCAAATTCAACGGCTATAGGTTTCATCAGTTTTTAATATTGCTAGTACAATAACAATGTGACACTTTACTTACTTCTAACCCGTTTACTACTGGGTTAGGCTCCAGTCCCCCCACCACCCCATAAGGGAATAAGCAGTTATAAAAATGGATGGATGGATGGATGGATGGATGGATGGATGGATGGATGGATGGATGGATGGATGGATGGATTGATGGATGGATGGCACTTTACTGACTCACTTATACTTACGGTTTGGTATAGCATACATTTATACTGTTTTCTAGTTATTATATCCACATTAAGAGATATCGGCAATGCACACACTACAATGTACTTGGCAATAAAGCTCTTTTAATTCTGATTCAGATTTCATAAGCTTTAACCACAAACCTGCAATGTATAAGCATATCAATAATGTTATTCTCATTATTGACTCTCCAATTAGAATATATTATAATTCTATAATGAGCATATTACATATCATACATTGATTGATATAACTATTTATTTATCCTGTGACTTTTGGTCAAACTAAATACATTACTTTTAGTTTTTTGTGATGCCTTTAAGTTCCAAGTAACAATCTTTCTATTTCTTTTAGTGCATGTCAGTGTCACAAAACCTTTTTGAGCAACAATATTAAGTTGTACGCTTTCCCACAACGACTTTAATAGAGGGACAAGATGCTCGTATCTTGGTTTGTTGAAACGGGCTTGGCTTGCTGTTAATCTACATTAACATTCATATGGTATTTAACACGTAGTGAATTCCTAATAAAGACGCTCTTTCCGTTTTTCTGTGACAAAGCTAAACACATTGAAATTGAAAGCTTAAGTCCAGTTTGAGCCCTGGTGTTGGGAGGAGGTTGTGCTGAATGCTTAACCTTGTCTGTGTGCTGGTCACCATGGTTGGCTAGCTGCTACTGGGATGGCAGTGTGAAAATAATAGCAAAGTCCCTGAATCTGCTTCCAAAGCTGAGCTTAGTGAGCCCTCCTTTCTTTCCTCTTTGTGGCTGTCCCACAAGGCCGGATCTTTAAGAAGCCTGTCACTTTGACCTAATCCGTTTTCCTGCCCAGCTATTGGGGGTAAAGTCACCTCTTAGTTTTATCACATTTGAATGCAAACAAGGCCGGAAGGGCGCTTATGTGTCATGCCAAAAGGCCTTAGAGTTTTTGTTGAAGGCAGCATCTGTAGTCAGGCAGAAAAATGTGACGGGCAGCTCTATCATTGCTCACCAGAAAAATATTGTCTCTTTTTAAGACACACTCCTCTCTTTAGGGGCCTAACCCAACACACCAGGATGTTTAGCATCTCCACAGCCATGGGATTGCTCTGTTAGCCAAATGATGGGGCCTCAGTGTCAGACACTGCGTTACAGCTAAGAGGATTAAGTTGACAGGCACACACATCCCCTCATATGGAACGTTTTAACCATAAATCACAAGACAGTCCACTTATTCTAACAGAGAAAATATGAGTCATTCGTGTAAACTGTTATTACATCATGTGTCGTATTTTTTTTAAATTGAATAATAGGCTAGGTGCATCTTATGAATAAAAAGTTTGAGAGGTTCTCAAAGTCCAAGTGTTTAGCTGTAAACCATGATGGAAGGAACATATTTAGCCGTTGTAGCTGTATAAATCATATCTTCGTTTTTGAAAAGCTTGTTTAAATGCTTGACTGTGAAAGACAAAGTATGGTTTGAAAATATATCCATGCTTCAGTGGTTACTGACTAACTTTATACACAGAAAAACAGAAGGTCAGGGTAATTTCTGTTATCATAGATTTAAAAAAGAGTTTAAAAAAATGTCAAAAAATGTTTATTGTTCCAACCGTCTGCTCACGTTTTTATGCTGTGACAGTTTCTGCAAAGTGAAATTTCAGGTCTTGGTTTTAGTGTAAGTTTGAATTCGTTCTTGTTGTCCAATGAACTAATTCAAAGTTTACTATACATCAATAAAAACTGAAAAAATTAAAGTTTATGGTTCAGCACCAAAGTCCTGATCTCAATTTAATCCCAAAATCAACTAACTCACATTCATTCACATTTTTATATGAACTGCTCTGAATCCTAAAGTCATCGGCTACATATCTTGATGAATAATTACGAATATTTATGTTTAAACATGCATAGGTTGTGCACTGTTGTGTAGCCATAACCTAAGGACAATGGTAAGTAAAAGTGTAACCCTAACCCATCCAGGAAGCAAACACTCTCGCAACCTTAAATATTAGGTTAAAACTTTCGTTTTTAACAAACCTTATGATATGAATGGTTTTGTATTCCCTTAAACATTACATGGGTAATGAAATGCTTAATATCTAGATTGAGGGGAAACCTCTCATGATGAACTTTTCCACACTCTGCTCTCTTTACACTCCATGAACATGACATTTTTGTAGTTTTTACCTTGTCTTTCTCTTTATCAGCAGGTACTCCGGGTTCAGTCAAGGCTTCCTGTTAAATGGGAGTTTTTTCACATTCAAAATGGTACGTTAGATCAAAAATATACTTCTGTGAAATCTGTTTGTTTCTCAGCTTGGCAGCTTTAGTTTTTTTGGGGGGATTGGCTCTGTATGAATCAATCAATCAATTCAACTTGATTGGATTATGTTTGTCTTTAACTGGACTGTCTTAAATTGGATTGTATCATTGAAGTATGAAGATGCCATATTAAATAAATTATGCGTTTTAAAGTGTTTTATTAGTATTTAAAGATCACCATGGCCTTTCCCCTTCCTACCTATTGGAGCTGCTGACCATTCTGTGCAGACTCACTCAGGTCAGCTGACCTTCTGCTCTTAGTTTGCCCGAAACAAAACGTAAGCTTAATGGGGGGGGCACGCTTTTGCCGGGGGAGCTCCAAAAATGTGGAACAACTTATCATTCATTGTCACAAGTTTTAAGAGTGTAATCCGCCGGGGAAAAGATTGTGTACAACCTATTTCTGAAGGTAGAGAATGGTTGGGCCTGGTTGTCATCACATAAGTATCACAAACAGTAACAGTGTAACACTGTAACTGTGTCAATAGCCGGGTTTAATAATTGTATAGCTTTTCCCTGCAGGGAAAAAAAAAAAGCTATCTTACCACATCATCTCTCTGCTTTCAAGGGGTGAGTACAGTGCTGACATATAAGACAAATGGATCTTTTATTAGCTGGCAGTGATTGTTTGCTGCAGTGGAATGGCCTCCAGCAACCTGCTGAGCATTCCTGAGCATTCCCGGATTGTTCCATGGGGAGGACAGCCATTGTGTCTCTGCTGGGTGGACCTGTTGTGTAAACCACAAATGACAAAGTGTGTCAATACCATAGAATGGCTTGATCTAATAGTTTTGTTTTTTTCTCTGGTCACAGGTGTGTAACTGGTAGATCAAAAAAAAATGTACTAGAATTATTGTTGTGTAGGAGTGTAGTAATGGGATATCCAACAATTTGTATTGTCTGCAGCAGGCCACTGTGCATACTCTTTAGGGTGACACACCCAATTATAAATATAGATATACTTTGTATTTTTTCCAGGCATCAACTGTCATATTCAGTAAATGGTAAATTGATGGGAAGAAACAGAAATCTCAAACATTTCATATGCCTATATACGTCTCAGTTTATCATTAGGTGAGGCCAGAAGAGTGAAAATATGAAAACCATTACAATGTTTAATATTATAAATATCAATTGTTTAGACTTCTGGTATAATTGAATAGTTGTTTTAGACCTATTTTTTACACCAATACCATAGGCCTGTGATGTTCATAATAGCACAAAAACATCAAGAAGAACATGAGCAAAGAGTTTCACAAAACAGTGCAGGGGTTTAGATTTCTTTAGATGGCAAAAAATGTGATCTGCAGGGCTATTCCATCCAGGTTAGGTTTCACCTTTAGTTGCTCTCAGGAATCTAAAGCATCATCTGCTGCTCCAAACTCAAAACTCCATTTACTGCTGTGAGACACAAACTCTTCGCTATCTATTCACAGAACTCCCTCTGATGACATGCTAATACTAAAACCTATACATATTCCTCTGATTTGGATAGTTTTTTTTACCAGACGTTTGATAGATCTTTTGTGGCAACGAAAAATAATTTAAGATTAATGCCGATGCCGACCAATAACACCATATTAGTGCATGAAGCGTTACGAAAAATGGTTAAAGAGATCTACCTCAAGCAACATCACAAATCTAAAAGTAAACGCTTTTAAAGATCGGAAATTTGACTTTAAACATTTTGAAGTTTCTTTAGAATTAAGTGAAGTTAAATTCATGATCGTAATCTTTGTTTCAAAACTACTGCAATTATAGAAATACAAAATAAGACAAAAAATGTGTATCATGATTACTTTATTTTTAAAACAAATTGAACAAATACTAAGGATAATCACGTTACTGGACAACCAGCCGAAACCTTTTGTGTCCTCTTGGCTTATTAGCTCTTTGTCAATCAGCATTGTCTGCATCAATTATTTCATTATCATCCACAGTCTGACATCACTGGCCGGGCCAGCTGTGTTTTTCTGGATGTAGGGTGACTCTGACAGGAACCTCTGACCTCATCCTGAACTGCATTTTTAGCCAATCAGGGAGCAGCAACGATCTGCCCCTGCAGTTTGCTGTCACTGGAACACACTCAAGGCAACTGGAACACACTCAAACAACCTAAATGAGACGCAGAAGAGGTCTCACAAGAAGGCCCGTCCATTTATAGAGCCACAAACATAAGTTTGCATCTGAGAAAGGCTTCCTGAATCCATCCATCCAAAAGCTTCTCCTACTATGGTCAGTCAAAAAGCTTCAACACAAATATCAACTTTCCATTCTTCTGGAGGTCTCAAGCTGTCTAAACAATGATAGAGGGGGGGACAGCAACAAACAACATGAAGCAGTCATGGGAAAGAAGGAGATACATCTCAGGGAACAGATGGAAGAAACTGCCTTTATTTTTCTTATCCTAAGGAGGACGAGTTTCAATCCCATATGCCTTTTTTTGACGTTTTGTATTCACTCATATGTATTCACACATTTAATAAAACAGAACTTACGTATAGGCTACATTTAAGTGTAAACTAGTGTGAAAATATATTCAACCACTAAGCTAGAATGCTACAGACTGTTACTCTAAACTATAAAGTATCTATTGTGCCAATTATTCCATATAAAGTGGCTGAGCTTGTATTGTGTTTCTTAGTTATGCATGTTTTATTATTCTCTATTTTGATTACACATGTACATGACATCTACAGTAAAAGTCAAAGTCAGGAAAAATGTATTGGTATGTGATATTAAATCTAAAAGCACTCAGTTAGTAGGATAAATAACTGATTATGTTAAAAGTATTAGTAGTATTAATGATAGAAGTAGTATTATAAAACAATGCAGAAATGTGTCACCTTTTGGAAATACACATAAAGTTGCTATAGATGGCTTGGTTTTCTGCTAAACTTATGTAAACAATTCAAAGGCAACTCAAAACTACAAAACTATAGAAACAACTAGGTGTTCACTCACAAAATGTCAGAGATACGTGTCAGGGATGCCTAGTTTCCAAAGCATGGCATTTGCCAGTGGAAATAAACTGGTTGTTTTTACCCCGTATGGTATCCATGTCTTAATTTGTAGAAACTTATGGATTTACAAAAACAAAGTGAAGTTTTAACTAATCTAACGCAGAGTTAAAATTGGAAGCATAAATAGCCATCATTAATGTACTCATCTCCTCTTTTCAATATCCTGTAAGCCCGTGCCATCATAATGATCTTATTTTGAAACTCAACACTTACCAATGACAGGTTTTCTGTGAAGTTTTTTGTCTGACTTTGAAAAGAGATTCCATCCACAGTCGACATGCGGTCAGAGAACTTTTACTTCTTTTCATAGACATTCAGAGTTCTAAATACGCATGTTTGGTGCAAGATCCAGAGTTGTGCACAATTATAATATGTGCATGCCTTATCTTAGTAATTCCTCATGAAGTTCATAAAGATATATACTTTATAAATGTTTACAGAGTGGTTTCCAAACTGAAGCAACGCAACAAAATAGACAACTTTTTGGACATGGACAGATAAAATGTTGCAAGGTACTGCAAAGTTAATGTAAGCGAACACAGTTTGCAAAAGCCTTTCTGGTTTCTTTCATCTTCGAATTAGTTCTAAAGCATATTAGTCCCCTTGTGGTGAAATTGACACTTTTGTGAAGTATAAATATTGTGTCCAAATTATTGGTATAGGGTTTTTATAAATTCCAAATAATTTGGAATTATGTAGTTTTCTAAAAAATAAATAACTATCAAATAACATATTTTACACCATAATATAAAAAGTGTACACAATATTCACCTTGCTTGCCCTCTGTACTGCTCTTTGTGAAAGCAAAATGATTTAAAATGTCAATTATTACATGTAAGATCAACAAAACTGGATAAGGAGACACTTTTGACGTAAGAAAAACGTACAAATGTGGATGAGAGCGAAATGCAGTTGTTTGTAGAACTCATCAGCATGTTTTCAGAAGAATTAGTAGTATGTTAATTACTCATTGTGTCATTCCTGTTTTTCTAAATGTGAGTGTGACTGGTTGTGTCGTTACTATCTGTGTGGATCTGTGATGGACTGGGGACCAGTGACTGCTGAAATAGGCTTTTAGGAACTTAAACTTGCCCATCAGGGAATATTTTCTTCCATTAGCCGACAAATACAACCGTTGGTGTGGCGTGAACTTGATCTTTAATAATTCAATAATTCAAAAAATGGAAAGCAGAGTTGGTCCGAGGTTTTGCTCGACCTGGATGAAGAACACTATCCATAAACTTTTGTTTCTTTGTTTTTTTTGTGTATTTTTTGTTGTTGTTCTGATGCTCTATGCGGGTAGCATATACCACACCTGGTTCTAACCACCAGGTGTGGTGGTTAGAACCATCGCCTCCAGCATGAGGGTTCCCAGTTCAAGTGACCTGGTCTTTCTGTGTGGAGTTTGCTTGTTCTCTGACTTCCTCCCACTGTCCAAAAACCTCCATGTTAGGGTAATTAAATACTCCAAATTGTCCCTAGGGGTGAATGTGAGTGTGTATGGTTGTGTGTCTCTGTGTGGCCCTGTGATGGACTGTACAGGGTGCACCCTGCCTCTCCCCATTGTTAACTGGGATAGGCTCCAGCAACCCCATTGGGAATAAGGGGTATAGAAAATAGAGGATGAATAATGTTTGGCTGACGGGCTAATGGGACATTTGAATATGATGTGAGAAACATGGAATTAAAATTTGAGTCTGTGTTGCTTTTTATACATTATTTTTCCTGATGAGATACATAGCAAAAAAAAATGTTTACATAGAGGCAGGCTATTTCATTTAAATTTCTTTTCATATCATAGAAACGATATGGTCAAATTATAACTAATACCCTGTGCAATTTATTCTCCTCTTCTATTGTGGTTAAATCTCTTAAGTCACAGCAATACAGAAAAGCACTTTAAAGTGTCTTGTACACGAAATGTGCTAGAAAAATAAAATTGCGTTGCCTTGCCTTTACAGTTTAACTTTAATTTCAGTTTACTTGCTGGCAAAATTTGAGTGTTGGTTAGGGAAATCGGCATTTTTGATTTACAGATAAAAACTATTTATTCACTTTTACTTTCCGCTGTGACTGGGGTGATGCTGAACCTCAGAAAATCATACTCAAAAGTCTAATTTAATTTTAAAAATAGTAAACATTTTTTGAAAAGTTCCCCTCTGTCCTGAGTAAAATTATTCATAAATATGGATGTAACAATATTTGGATTTAAAATTAGATTACCAACTAGCAAAAAATGACCACATAACAACAACCAAAATGAGACTATCCAGCATTACTAACTGGATGTATGTGAGAAAACAAACAACCAAAATTAGCATCATGCATAAAAGGAAAGAAAACTAAACAATAAATAATAATTGACAACACAGTACAAAACAAGAAATTCTCTAATAATTTAAAGCTTAATGGAACAAAAAATATGATTAAATTTGTGTTTCAGGAATAAGAAAAAGAGTCCAGCAGCAGGTAAAAAATGCATTTACCCTCATCCGTTTATTGAGGGATTTACAGAGTTCACCTGGCTCTGATTTACTGATGTAGCTTTCATCTGTCATCGCGCTGCTCATTACTCAAACTTATTTTAGCATGACTGTCACAACTGTTTTAAGCTTCCTTCAGCCTCCGTTTTTCTGCACGAGGATCCGCCGCATTCCTCCCCCCAGATCAAGTGTGAATGGTGCCAGGTGATGAAACCGCCACAAACCAGGAAATTCACGCCACTTAAAGCAAACCTGTTATTTTACGGTTTGTTGTGCTATTCTAAAACACACACAATTTTAACATTACCGGTTTAATTTTCTTCTAACATGATCTCACTGCTTTAAATTTCTTTTTTTTTTCATAATTTAATGTTTTGATGTGTCAAGAACATTCTAGAGTAAAACCTTAGCTTTCTAGGTGTAAAGCAGGAAGTGTGTGTTCATGTTTGATGGTGTTGTTTTAATGTCAGCTAGACCACAGGGACATGGAGTGGGTGTTGTGTGCCATTACTGCATTCTTAACCCATTTTTACAGTCAAAGGAGCCCAAGGTATGGTTTCTGATATAAACCCTTCCAGGGACAACTCATAATTTAGTCTCCCACCCCAATGCTGTAAGCTGAAATAGCAACATGATCCCCTTCTGCTGCACACACTCCACAGGTTTAGCAGAAACGCAAGTTTAAACAGGTTCAAGAATCATTTTTAATCTTTTTATACATGGCTTGTAATTTCAGATGCTTGACACACATCTGGTAGAAATGTCTGCAGGAGGGAAAAAAAGGACAATTAAGTGAATCTAGATGTTATTTCCTTTGGCTTTGTAAGGATTAGAGTGTCTTCCAGTCACCGTAGGAAACAAAGCAGCCTAAGAACTCCATCATGGCCTCATGTGTCTGTAAAACCACACAAAAGAGCACAACACCTCAGTGCCATCTTTGCTCCACTTTTTAACTGTGATGGAAAACTGGTGGTTGGCATGAGATCAAAACAAACAAACAAACAAAAAAGAAAGATTTGATTGATTGCTAATTATGTAGTTTTTTCTACCTTATACTGAATTAATCGTGTTAGGGTTATTTGTTACCATGAATTGTGGATTTGTGTATATTCTCCCTCAATAACAAAGGATTGGCAGTACAATTACAAAGTACAGAAAGGAATATATATTTATCACAAAAAATGCAGAATTTGTACTTTGTGTACTCACAAAACTGAAACCGAAACATATAGAAACAAAAAACAACAAAAACATTTATACGTGTTTTTGTGTCTGAACATACAATTACAACTATTTTGTTTTTCTTTGTTTGTTTTTCTTGCTGAAATCTCCATTTCCCTTATTTACTGAATTGACCATCAGGAGCTCCAACATTACTATCATGAATTTCATTACTTCAGAAGTCAGCCTTTTTTTTTGTTTTAATTCGGTAGTGTCAAAAAATGTAAAACACACTGGAAAAGGCCAACAGTGGAACCCAGGGTTTATGAGGCCGAATTTCTAAGAGATTTCAATAACAATATAAAGTTATTAACTGATTCAGAAAGAAGGGGACTATTAGTCTGCGGCTGAACTTGCGGACAATGTTAAAACAAGCATTTAATAGCATGACTGACAGACATGGCTTTGCCTCGGTTTAGTGTTTGGCAGCCTTAGGTGAGTTTGCTGTTTGTGCTCATGTAAGCTTTCTCCCCTCGACTAATTACTGATGATGTACTGGAAAACTGTCAAAAAATCAGTGAAATCACAGTAACTTTGTCTCCAACCACTGTACAGAAAAAAACAAACAGACAATGAACAAAGAGAGAAAGTACTCATCCAAACACGCAACACATTATGAGTTTAGTGCAAACTTAGTACACATACAAAATGAACATAGAATAAGAATATGCACGAAATATGTTTTGTTATTTTTATGCATTTAGTATTTGACTATGCCCAACATCACAAGTAATTCATTTTATGAAAACACGTCAATACAAGAAAATAAGTAGAAAAGCAATCTATAAGTTGTATGTAGCGTTGTTCACATTGAACAAATTGAAAGAACAGGTTGTGGTCTGTTTTACCTGACAAACAAAATTCCCAGTATCGTTTGCACTGTTACCATTGTTACTGATTCAGTGAAAATAACAGTAGGAAATGTTTCCACTCAGCAGTGTGTGAAGAGAGAATTCTCACTTCTTCTGTAGTAATCATGGTTTTGACTAAAATTATAAATAAAAATTCCCAATAAATATATGAATTGAGAGCCCAATCCTTTACATGTATCTAGTCTGTTTCAACACAATTTTAGCTCAGACTTTTTTTACAGCCAGACAGAAAAGGTTTAGTGGCTCAGGGCTGTACATTTATCATTATCTGGCATGCTACAACCTTGGCCAATTTTAACCAAAAAAACATAACAAAAACAAACACTTCATGCGTTTTTTTTTAGTCATCATTCAAAGTTTCCCATGCCAAATGCTGATTGATTGATTTAACATTTGTGATATGAGATGTGTGATTTATGTATACAATTAAAATCCCTATGACAGCCTTACCGTTTCCCAAAAAAGTGTAAGTTGTTTTTTCATTCCGTGGCTGAAATGTCATTGTTGGCAAATTGGTAGCTGCTATGACTCTGATAAGACCTAACTTTGAAGGTCCTGTGATAATGACAGATGTTAAGCATCTCTTAGATAATCAGTTTTCTGACAATTACTCTTTTCTGCTCGAGTCATTCATCACAATTTCCCGTCCTATTTTCATGATCGCACAAGTCACTGTGCAAGACTGTAATCTAAAATCTCACATATGAAACATCAAACAAATTTCGGAACTAATTTGCACGGTGGGATTTCACATACACAGAACAATTTTCAACTTTTGAGCCGTTGTATCAATAAGACCTAGCCCCTTTTTAGAACACTACTATCCAGCAGGGATTCACAAGAAAGACTGGCCAACAACATTTGATTCATACAGAGACAATTAAAGAACGGTCCTGTCTGAGTAAAACAGCAGAATGTACTAAATCTTTTCTTTGATAAAATCCTTAGCGCTCACAAGGTGACTGTGGTAAGCAAAAACTCCTTTCAACAGGAAGAAATCTCTTGCAGAACTAGACTCAGGACAGTGGTTGGAGAGGAGGGTAATGTTGTAAACAAACGCAACAACAGCTTCTCATTATGCCTGAAAAGGAGAAACACCAGTTAAAAAAAGGAGAAATTGAATGAGGAACAGTACATCATGGGAGGTCCTGTAGGAGCACCATGACTGTGGGATGTCTAATATTAAAGCCATTAGAACAAACTGTTGCTGGTAAACTGCTGTGAGAATGCTGATCTACTGAACTAACACACCAGAGGATGCTACAGAAATATGAAAAACGTTCAATAGGAAGTAATCTGGGGGTAAACAACAATGGCTAAAGGATTTGAAGTTTGCAAAAATATGCTGAAAAGTAGAAAAAAATCACTTCCGAATGGGAAGCAGAACAACAATGAAAAAATGGCTTGCAAGTTTTTATTGTAGAAATCAACATTATAAAGCGACAGTTTGAGTGGTATGTACTACACAAAACCAAAAGCTGAGGGTCATTTATAGAGAAAAAGATGAAAATGTCAAAAGAATAGGACACTGAATGAATGAATGAATGAATGAATGAATGAATGAATGAATGAATGAATGAATGAATGAATGAATGAATGAATGAATGAATGAATGAATGAATGAATGAATGCAGCACAATATTCTCAAGAAACTGGAAACTCTCAAGCTGAACGTACGTTCGAGTGGAAAGTCCTGCAGGCCGGGATCAAACCCAGTGGTCAGTGCAAACATCTGTATGATAGAGACACAGGTCATCACCGGGTCTGTGGGTCAGTGTGCGTGTGTGTGTGTGTGTGAGCAAGTTTACGCTTGTCACTGCAGGTCGTGTATTCAGAAAGAAGAACAGGAGTCCCATTCAGAAAAAAAGCCCTCCATCAATCTGTGAGTAGAGCTGTGAATTCTGGGTAATGAAGTTGTCCATCCCCTTATCTCAGCCTACGAGCATTTGCAGGAAGAAATCTCTCTTCTATTCTCATCACTCTCAGGGATTTATTTTTGTTTGTTAATGTTTGCTTCTATAGGAACAAAGTGAGACTAATTGTCATTTTTCATTAAATTGTCTCCCAAAACTTAAAACAAATAGTCATATAAGAACAACTTGAAATGTGAGAACCAGGAGAGATTCAGGAACGCATCAGTGCCTCTAATTTTTAAATCAAGCCGAAAATATGCCGAAAGTGATTTAAAAATATGTCACTTTTCTGGCCTCCATTTTTCCGCCTCGATAGATTCTAGCTGAAAGTATACACAAGTAGTTAGAACTTTTATAGGAGTCTACATTAATTTCAACACGACACTTAGTAACTCATATTTTAAAAAAAGGTTTTGAGGAAATATCAAAATCATAAGTTATGGCATACTTTTCCTGAACAAGCTGCTTAATTTGATGCGTTATTTCTCAAAATCGGTAGAAGTATGCAGGAGAAGCCAAGAGCCAAAAAATGTACAGAATACAAAGATGGCAGATCACCATCTTTAGAATGCTGTACGGCATTTTCCCAATTATGTTGCTTCCGATGGTCTTTCTTTTACAAAGGCTAAACTTAGGAAAAAGCAATAATTATTCAACCTTTTGTGTTTACCTCATCAAAAGTTTTATTAAAAAAATGAGAGCATGCTATGGTGTTACTCTGCCAAGCAAAGGTTAACAGCTTGGAGTTCCCTCAGGGCCATTCTGGTTCCCTCCCACATTCCAAAAACGTGTATGTTCGGTTAATTGAACACTCCCAATTGCCCCTAGGAGAGAGGGTGTGAGGTGGTTTGTCCATGAATGACCCTGTGGTGATGGGCGGCTGTCCAGGGTGTACCCTGCCCCTCAAAGGTCAGCGTACAGGAACCCCAGACCCCCTGTAACACCACCAGGGAAAGGGGAAATGGATAGCAACTTCATTAGAACTTAACCAGTCATTTACAACACATCAAGACTTTAATGGAACATTTTCCTTTCAAGACTTTATCTTCATTTTATACTGGAAAAGTTGACCAATGGAACAACAGCAGGGCAAAAAAAATAAGTGTTATGATAGAACACCCCTCCTGGTCATGTTAAAGGACCAGCTAAACATGTTCAAGTAGAAAATACTGTATAACTACCATTAACAGATTTTAATAATTGTGATTATTGGACGCTTAATGAATATTTCAGTATGCCTGGATAAAGCAATGACCCGATGCTGAATAACTTAGGGGTTTTCCTGCTTTATGTAAGTATTGGAATTTGGTTACTCAGCCCATCTGCGTAGGCGTTTTCAAACTCATGTGTTGTCATTTTGTTTGGCAAAAGGTTTGAAGATTTTTATTTGACTCAAACAGCAAACACATCTAAAAGGAAGTTAATTGCAGTTACACAGTGCTCATTATAAACTGAGTATCGAGCATTTGACGTTTTTATACATTACAATGGATCTCCTGAAAAACTAATAATTGTAAATTTAATCATTTTAACTACTTAAGAATATATAACTAAGTTATTGTTAAAGTAACAGATTTTGTGGTGAATCTAATAGTAAACTAAAGAGCTGCTCATGTGAAACAGCCGTGAAAACACTGATCTGTTTAATGAACGCACCAGAAGATGCTCAAGAGGAAAAATAGAAACAAAAGTATCAACAGTTATCTAAATAAAAAAATAAAAATGTGTCAGGAAGTAATCTGACCGTTTAAAACAAAACAACAGATGGACAATTTGAAACAGAATAAAAATGGCCTTTAAATTGTCGTGGTAAAAGGCCTAATTTGCAAAGCAGCTTCATGAAAATGGTCACAGGTTAAAATGGTCACAAATATAGTGACAATATAGTGATGAAATGCTGAATGAAAAATTTGAGAAAGTAAAAAAAAAACTTTAAACAAACAGCTCCAGAACACATTACAAAGAGGACAGGAATAATTTTGGACAACAGTTGAAAGATTTGAAGATGCAGAAAAGAGTGAAGGAACCAATGGTAAAAGGATTTGAAATAGGACATCAATTTGTCAGACGTTAACCCTGTAATGCCAAATGTATCATATTTGATACGGTTTCTGAAATGTTTTGCGTCTGACTCATTTTGCATAATTTAATGGTAAAGACTTTGCTCTAAATGATAACAGGGGGCAGAAGACTACACAAAAAAAATCTTGACTTATCGCATAGTAATAAATTATTAATGTAAAAAATGTATTTCTGTTTTTTCTTTTTACATATTTTGTTAGAAGGCCAAATAAAGACTTCAAACCAGAAAAAAGTAATTTTCTGTTTTGTTTTATTCTCGGATCGGGCTTTAAAGGGTTAAAAGTAATTGTGATTTGAAGAACTGTACTTTTTAAATATCTTTCCAAATGTCCACATAAGGGGATGGCATATTTTGACATTTGTTACCAAAATGCTTAAGCTTAAACCTTTACATGCTACTCTCATCCTATTCTAATATTATATAATAATATAGTATATAGTAATATATAGTAATAGTATATAATAATATACTATCTCATCCCTTTTTTTTTAACTCCCGCACATTAAACCTCTTGATTTATTTTAGGCTATCTTTGCTCCTTTTTAACAGTTAAGTATTGTGGACAATTGTTTATCTTTTTTGCATGATGCACCAGAGTGCACCTCAGTGGCCTATGCGCATTAAAAACATAAAAACCTTCTTATATATACACAAAATATGGCTTTTAAATAGCTGTCCACTGAAAGAGTTAAACAATGATGTCTTTAGGCTTACTAAGGATCAGATGGTATATGGTCAGGTATACGGTGGTGTAGAGTTTGATGGACCCAGAGATGATGGGTCAGACATCCATCAGTTTCTCATAGAGAATAAAGCACTGTATAAACATATATACAATAGACCCTGTTCCTGGTTTAAACCAGCATAAAATTCATTACATTTCTAATTTGGATTCAAGTCTATATCTCTCTCCTTCCTTAACACTTCATGTTCGGAAATGCTCCTTCCTACCTTAAAGAACTATTCACCCCACAAACCACAACATACTCCCATCTCTCCATTCATTCGAACCAGTTTCAGATACTCAGAACCTGTCATGGCCAGAACAACGGATTAATGTCGGGACAAAGAGGAACTGGTGAACCAACTGGAACAAGGTGAGTACTGGGTGCATAGGGTGACTGATTTAATGATGGATCCAGGAAGATATTGTTCTAAATGTTGATTTCAGTCTTACAGTTGAGGGTGGGAGTTTAAGCCCCTAAGGGGGTTAATCTGATGTTTAATAGAGAGCAAGAAGGCAGGTGAGTGGAGCTGGGCAGTTCACTCAGGAGAAAGGTGACCGGCACGGAAACCAGTAGTGGAAAAATGAGAAAGTCCATTGTGAATCAGAGCCCACGAAATCCTAGAGTCCAGAACAAAACCCACCACCACAGGCAGGCGGGATCAGGACAGAACCAGACGGAGCCCAACGGGAAACAAAGCCCTCTGTGCTGCTGCTCCTCACTGCTGGAATCTCAGGGCACCACAATTCACCCAACGTTTATTTTTGAAAAGGATTTATTTGTAGTAAAGCATTTCAATCTTTTTTTGGATGGTGGGAGGAAGCCAGATTACCTAGGGAAAACATGCAAACTCGACATGGATGAACTAGTAACCCCCATCCTCACCAAAACGTCATGTATGTCTGAAATGCAAAAAAACTGTTTAAAGGGATTTATTTTTTAAACAGACACAAGTTCTGGCAGACGTATTTGCTCCAGAGCCTCTTCCAGAGGAGACCCAGAGACCCCCCCCAGAAGAACAACCTCTGGACAAACGTTCTACCGGTCAGAGGGGGAAACTTCTGGAACAGCCTCCCACAAACATCAGGGAACGTCCCACTTATTGAACATTTAAAAAGCACCTTAAACAGTTTCTTAAAAGTTCCCAGTCATGCACTCACTAATTTTATAGTTGTGATGTCATTGTCTGAACGAGTGTCTTGACTAATATTGTATTTTTTGATTTTGTGTTGTTTTGTCTTCCTGCCTCAGGACCACAGATGTAAATTAGCAACTATTGTATGTTATAATCTGCCTCATTTACAATCTGTACAGACGTGTAAGATTGTTTATTAATGTGCACTGTCCTGATTAAATAAATACATTCTAAAAAAGTTCAAACAACATTATTTTTAAGGTATTGTATTACTCACTAAGATTTGTTGTCAGCAGTACACAAAAATAATTTGAACAAATGATAGTTACAGGTATAATCACTGTTGTTTTGGATCATTCCTTTCACAACTTTGTACAATTGGCTTTTTTTTTTGCAAAGTTTTTGTTCTTTTGTAATTTTCAGTTGGGCAGTATGGTGATGTGGTGGTCAGCACTGTTGTTTCAAAGCAAGAGAAAATTAATTAATTTTGTAATGACTCAAAATTATTGTCAAAACTTTACCCCTTTTTCTTGTACTCTGTGTGTAGTTTGCAGCTTTAAAAATGTCAAATTTAGCAAGAACATTGTTGTTTACATAAAGGTTCTTCATTTCTAAAATGTTTTGTCTTGATTTATGATTGCTTTAGATATTTCATTTGAAATGGTTGTTTGGCCTAACGAGATGTGAAGCCTGTAACGAACCTGGACTGTGGGAGACACAGATAATGTCACTGGGTTCTCAGCTAAAAGGCCTTGTGTTACTCCAACCACGGCTCTTTGGCCAGCTGCCTTTTGACATCGTCATACTATTGAGCCAAGCGTGGCTAAAGAATGTTTTGTGCTGATTATTCTAGGAGTTGAGACCTTTTTCTATTCCAAAGACCGAAATCTGTCCTGACATCATACCCGAGCAATTGCAAATCCCCCTCCCCACATTCTTCCCATTTACCATTTTAACAAAATAAATAGCTTCCCAATTTTATCTGGCTTTTGCAGGGCTGCCTTTTTGTTAGTGGGAAATATGGCCTCTTGATGACACAGGGAGCATTTTTGGGGCGCAGAGTGTGGTTGTTGTAGCAACGTAGCTGGAGAGTGAATGAGGCAGATGTCAGAGTGATCCATCAGCCCCCCCCCCCCCCGCTTTCTGAGGCCCGGGACCACTGCGACAGCCTCTAACCGCACCGTATCCCCCAGGCCCACCCAGTCCACCGTCCCCGTCCAGAGGGAGAAACGTCCATTAAAAACAAAGCAGCCTAGTGGCATTTATTCTGAGGCGTTTATCAACTAGAACAAAGACACTGTGGTTTTACATGGGACAGGTCAACAAATACCCGGGATTTAAGAGCTCTACAATAGCTGGTATAGCATCAGTTCAATTACACGAAACACGCCGCGATGAGGACAAACGCAGGACTGAACTTCACCAGAAAGGGAAAAAAAATAAAGTAGGATGATTTATTCACAGTAATATAATTCACCAGTTGATTATTGCAGTTCAATAACCTGTCATGATCCTGATTTAAAGTCACAATAGATTGTTTTTTATATAACTTGGGCTCAATATTAAACCTTAACACTGAATTAATGTTTTTTACCTCGGCATTAACCACTGTGATGCTGTCAGGTGCACATGTCTGGAACATGTCTTCTGTCCTATTGCCGTTTTAGGTCAAAGTCTGACTGGAAAGCATAAAGTTGCCTCTGAGTACCATCCACAGTGTTGTCAAAGAACCATGTACAAACATCAGACAAGTCATAGAAGTTAGAACTCAGTTCATGACCACATATGCAATCTTGTACCCCAAGTATGGATCCTTTCTTCTATAAAATAGAAAAGACAAAAGGCCTAAAATGTCCACATAAGATTATTGGGTGACACAATGCCTCTTTCTGGCTGATATGAATATCAATTTTGATTTGGACTACAAAAAATTCTAATTGTGACTGTAAATGCTGCACAGATTAACGTTTTTCTCAAAAAATAAATTATTAATCTAAAGAAAAATAACATTTTTATCTGGATCAGACTAAACCTGAGAAGTATAGCCTATAAAAAAAAGTTCAGGCTTGATGCAATGTTCACCTCTATCTCCAAAAATATGACAGTTTTTGCCTGATGTGTGAAATATTGGTTTAAAAAAACAGAGACGTTTCCTTACATGCTTATTCCTTCCAATAAACTTGCTAACTTCTTTCTCATATATAAAGTTCTGCTTTGATCTACTTGAAACGATTTCAACATTGTGGTTTTCCAGCAAGATACAGTGGTAGTCATAGTTTGATTTCAAACGAAAAGATCTGCATCAACTCACATGGAATTGAATCGTATAGATACCGAATAATGTTCTATTATTTCAGAGAGAAAGGTTATGGAAGTGACAACACCCGGCTGGAGAAATTAAACTGTGTGAAAAAGCCTTTGAGGAAGTTTTGCAGTACAAAGGGAACAGACACATTTTCAAAACTGGTCACTTTCAATGAGTCATTTCCTTTCACTTAACCCTCAGAGAAAAGGGATACATAGAGAGAAAATAAATACAAAATATTTGTATAAAAATAATCTTTTACAAAATAAATCATTTCTACCAATATTAGGGGGTTTCTGTCTGGAGGCTTGCGTCTGCCTTTGGTGGGGGGCTTAAAGAGTTATTATGGTTTGGTCACAAACTCCTAAAGGCTGTCCAGACAACTAGCAGCAAAAGTGTCATGGTATAAAAACAAGTTAAAAAAACCATAGTGTCATTCCAAGTTAACAATCAGTAGTTCTTATAGGCTCAATGTACAAAATGAAACAGGTTCCTTAATATAGTGTTTCAGTCCCGGTTATATTTTCAGTTTCCAGCTCCAGTGTTTTTAAGGAAAAACTCAAACAAAAATTTGAAATCTTTTTTTTTTTGCTTTTAAGTTTACTTTTTGTTTTTCATCAATCTTGACCAGATGGAGATAACGGTAAATTCCCAAAGATAATCAGTAGTTTAATTGATCAATAAATTATTCATCTATAGACATAAAAAAAAAAAAGGTTTGAAATGAGTCAGCTCTTCCCACAGACGGGTGCAGACTGCAAAGAGGCAAAGTTTGCAGCATGGAATGGCACATGACTAAAAGACATACATATATATACATATGCATATGTATACATATATTTGCGTAGAATATATTAACCGCATATGAATCGAGTTCAGCTAGGTTGTGCGTGCACACAATAAATATCTCTATTTACAGGTGTAGACCTCAGTCCTCTCGCTGCAGGAGTTGCACCGGACGTGGCAGCACCACAGGAACTTGCAGTTGCACTGCCACACGCGCGCGTACTGGTGCGTGTTGTGTCCGCGCCCGCAGCACATCAGGCCGCAGCTGTCCGGCTGCTGCCCGGTCCGGTTGCACGGCCGGCCCTGGGTGCCCGCGCTGCCGGTCAGCGGGTCGGCCTCGCAGTAGTTGGGGGACCTCTCCACGTAGACCAGCTCCGTGTCCCTGGGCTTGCGGTAGGAGTGCGGCTTCTTGATCTTCAGGAAGGCGGGCCGCTTGTTGCGGCTGGCGCGCACGGGCTCCACGTGCACGGCCTGGTTGTATTTGTTTTTCAGGATAAATCCCAACTGCCGGAATTTGGGGAGCGTGGTCCAGCAGGTCTTGGTGGTGCAGGATCCAGAAACCCCGTGACACTTGCACTCCAGATGCATGCCCTTCTCCAGGACCTGCACAGGGAAGGTTACAAAAGTCTAAATATAGAGAGATACAACTTAATGCCCTCATCCTGACAAGTAAGAGTACCATGAGTGGGATTCTTTCTGCACTCTTTTCTTACACAGTGTAGTGGATCTGTTTGTGAACGGGTGGGAAACAGTTCTGGTAAACAGGCAGTCTAACATATTGCAGGAATCCTTCAACAGGTTGAGACAAACGTTTTCTGGCATTCCAAATGAATGTAAGCATTCCAGAGATCTCCGAGCTGCTACAGTATGTCACCCTATGGCTAGTAGCTCTGTATCAGCCATTCTTTTACAACGTAGAATGTGCTTCATGGCACACTTGTGGAACACACCTCCACCTGGTACCTTAGAAAATGGTCTCAAACACATGAGAAATCAGTTGTGTTCAGACCCGCTGTTGGAAAATATTCTAGCTTCAATCAAAGAGTCCCAGGCAAAAATGCCTCCACGTGAGTGTGGGCTATCAATAGTTCAAAACCAATTTAAAAAAAACTGTACAGCCACATTCAGCAGTCAACAGCATCAGACATTAAGAAAGCACTGTTAATTCATTCTGTTGGAGGATCATCCATTGATAATAAGTGATGCACTAAAATAATAAGGGAACACATTTTCCTACCCTAGGTTTTGTTTATGCATAACAGTACAAAAAGATACTCGTTTGCAAAGTTGAAAGCCTCCATCCGTCATTTATACATTATGCTCGATTTAACGAACATAATAAAGTAAGGATGTGTTTTAACTTCTGTGACCTGTCCAAGCTGTACCTCTCACCTGGTGTAAACTGGGATAGGCTGCAGAAATCCCCCCCACCCCCCTCCCTGCAACCCCGCTGGGAATAAGTGGTATAGAAAATGGATGGATGTTCTAACTTTGAGAACCTCTATCTCTGAAACAGAATTTCTGAAAAACAAACCCACGCTTGTTTTTCTACGGTATTACCAGGATCAACTCTGCCACTTTTAGTGGAAATACTGATGATGCATATGGCAAAACAGAGATTAAAGGGCAGAGTTTCAAAACTATTTAAGTCAGCACAGAAAAGTGTGGACCTGGCAGAGGTAATTTGACCATAGGGCAGCAGATAAAGAGGATACATCACTACAAGACCTACCCTAGAAAAGATTGCTGCTTCTGTTATCAAACCAGGTTATAATGGGTAGAAAATCAAAGTTAAATAAGCCTTTTTGTCCCTGTTTCTACAGTATAATCATAGGCAAAACACAGTTGTTTTGCCTTTTGCACGGTTTCAAGACAATGATGGAAAAACAAGCTTTTCAACCGCAGAACTAGGATCAGTTCAGACAGACGCTGAATGAATTTACAATTTCCTGCGGCCACTAAAGAGACAGTGTGGCTCGGTACCACATGGGGACGGTTTTAGCAGGCAGACCGGCTGTGGTGAAAGGCCTTTTCACAGTAAAGGAGGGGAACCTTTCAATGTGCTTGGCAGCTCTGTGTGCTCCGGGATGAATGACATGAGCTTACCCTGCTTCCTCCTCAGAGTGGGAACCCTCGCTGGCACTACTGAAGCCTCGCCCCGCTTTTGAATTATTCCACTCCGATGTGGCCTCAGACTTTCTGGAGTCTCATGGGGTAATTGTCAAAAGCCTTGGATGCATACAGCTTAGTGTGGTCATGCCCCTAAGACCTGACAAACAGCTAATTCATGGAGCTCAGTGAAGTAGAATCCCCTCCAAGCTTCCAGTGTTTGTCTAACAGAACCCATGTAAGCCCTCTGTGGCACCTTCCACAATGTTGTTTATTCTTCTCAAGAAACTGGAAGGTTGGCACTTGAAACACACTGACAGACATCATCTCCAATTAAACATGAAAGTTTTTGCTACAATAATTATAGAGGTATGGGTTTAGTAAGTGCCCATTAAGAGATTCACGCTCTCTATCAGGTTGTGATTAATGCCAGACCTTAAACATGAAGCCTCATCCGGATAAGCTTCACCGTTTTACTATCACAGTTGTATAAAGACCTTTACCATCCCTATAATAATAATGCAAATCAAAAGAAGATATGTCTAAGTTTGGAAAACAACAAAAGGCTGTGCGCTTCAGGGGTATTTTATACGTTATTGTGAGAAACTTCACTGATCGCTGATAAGCACATGGTGGAATTATGCTACCCTTTTTGGAATACCTAGCCGATAACTGGATAAACTATCTGTCTACGAATGCCTGGAATGAGCTGTCTTTAAACTACTACATGATTATATTGTAGCCAGCTAGTTAAACTGCACTGTAACCACAACCAGAAGCAAAAAAATCTAACCTTCCCTTCCACTGTGAAGTGATCTTTACTTTTTTTAAAAACCTTTTACTTATATTTTACTGTTACTTAAAACAATTAGTGGACTGGTAATGTTTAACTAATTTTTAATTCTATTGAGACATATTTTTATTCATTTTCATTGGCTTTTTTAACTTGATAGGCTAAATAAAAAGCATGCAGAACCCAAAGCTATAAATTAGAGATAAATCTGTTGTAAGAGGCCACGTTTCTGAAATAACATGCAAAGGATCTCTGAACCCAGTCTTAGACTTGGTTCGGTAATTAATTAAAACTAATATCACACAAACATGACAGCCCTGACAGTTTCTTCATATCTTCTGCAGATATTGCAGCTCAATATTTTTATCACACCACATAGCAACCTTCATATTAATAAATATTAAAAACTTACAATGGTAAATCTGCATGTTTCCTCCTAATTCTTATAACTAGGCCAAAAAGACAATTCACACATTTTCTGTGAATCCCTCTCTTTTGCATGTGAAACTGGTTGGAGACTGGCCATATTTCAAAAATCCTACAATCCTCTGTGGATAGGGGAAAAACCTGGAGGATGACTCTCTGATCAGGCCTCCATAAGCGAGGCCTTGATGGTACGCTGCATAAAAGGGTTTTAAAGAAAATAATGGAATTATGACGGCTCATGTGGAATTTCCCAAAAGCTGTTCAAATAAAGAAAAAAAGACTTTGTGATCCTATAAAACAACAAATGAACTATTTGGGCTGATCGTTTAGCCACGTCTGGCACTAGCAGGGCACTGACTCTCCTGTGCCCAGCATCAGTCCTACGGTGAGAAGAGTAGTGGCAGCATTAGGGGGGGTCTCTGGGCAGGAAAATACAGAAAAAACAGGGACGACCTTAAAGATAACATTAGTCAACACACACATAAGCTGAAACGTGGGATTTCAAAAAGTCCTTTAGGAACGATGAGCCAAAACTTACAAACAAGTAGTAAAATCATGGTTAACTGACTTTTGTTGCAGCTTATCATTTCCTAACATACTGTACTAATTTACTGACCACCTAGACCCTCAGACTAAACACCAAATTAGTAGCAGGTCAATTATACAGTTAAACACAGTGCACGTTTCAGTGCTGCATTCAATGTATTTAAAGGATGGGGAGTTCAATTATAATTTCCACCACTGTACAATAAAATACTTCACATGAGTTAGATCTGTTGAAAGTATTGTTAATAATTGTCAGCAGCTCCACAGTTAACGGCTTTAAGAAAATTAACTAAAATGCTCCGAAAGCCCTTTTAAAAAGCCAGAGGAAAAAGAAAGAGTGTAGTTCTTTTATTTTGTAGTGCGTGTAGCTGGTGGGTTAGAGCAAACATTGTAGTGGTAAAACTACAAACATGATGTGGGCATTGGTCAATAAAGAGAAAACACATAACAGGAAATAATTGAAGAGGAATATGAATAGAGTAGAGTCTCCTCTGTGCCAGTCTGAAATCAGCCTTAAACAGTCCATACCTGTAATGTAACCATTACAGTCAGGATCTCTAAACCCTGTGTGTCTGTGTGTGTGTGTGTGTGTCTGTGTGTGTGTGTGTGTGTCTAGTGCTGGGGCCCCAAAATAAGCGGGCCGCTGCTAGATAAATCAAACGCCCGGCAGAAACGTACCTTGCGGCCCACTTCGTTGTTGTGCAGGTTCATGAGCGTCCGGGCGTTCTGCTTGATCTCCCTGGCGTCCACGAACACCTTGGAGAAGCCCGCGCCGTAGTGCACGTCGGCCGAGCAGCCCCCCCACTTCCAGCCCCCCTCCTGGTCGTAGAGGCCCTGCCTGTCCTTGTCGCAGCCGCAGCCGCTCAGGCTCCCCCGGGCGCACGCCGCCGTCACGGCGTGGGCCACGCCGGCGGCGATGATGGCGTAGGTGAAGGCCGCCTCCTTACTGCCTGTGGGGGGGGGGGGGAGGAGACGGGCTTTTTAATCACAATGGCCCGACAAACAGGATTCACTCTTTCAGCCGCTGTCAAACCTCCTCACATACTCGGCATAGCTGCCCCGAACTAGATCATGAAATCCATGACCCGAGCCAAGTCCAGCTCATTAATCAGGCTCTGCTTAACCAGATAAACCTCAGGAGGAAGCCGTGAATTATGGTAAAAAGGCGTGATTGAGCAGTTTGAAAACGTCTGATAAAAAAGAAATGTAATCTGAGTTGGCTAAATGGTTTTATTATATTTACTCAAAGGTGATTTTAAACAGGTTTAATGAACGGGTGGTTCAATTGGTGCTGGTAGAACTACCCTGTTTAATCAATCATGTCACTATTGAGTAAGTATTTCTTATTCAAACCATGACAGAGCAGGCAGAAACTGAGGGTTGAGCATCACTCTTGGCCGTTTCCCCAGCCTCCACCCCACTGAGGTGAAGCAGAGGCATGCACCGCCTCCCTAACGGATGGATGTCCACCTCATAAATCTCAGCCCTTCAGCCTGACCGCAGCTCTTTTTTAATTAGGTGGGAATAACTCCTGCCGGAGCACAGATGGAAGGCGTCCAGAAACGATCATCGGTGGCTGTATTTACCAATTAAGCTACACTTTTACGAGTCCCACGGCTAACATAAACTGAAAAGGACAATCTCAGACTAGACATAGCAGAAGTGTCCGAGTTTCACAATTATAATCAAGATATATGGTCAATCCTGTGATTTCCCTATAAAGCCAGTAATCACACTGATACACCTCAGATAGACCAAGCTCTTGAGGTGGGATGATCTTAATCCTAATGCCAAAACACTGCATGGCTGCCAGAAACAATCTTGACTATATATTCCGTCGGTTATCAGTGTTCCAGCCCAATGAAACAAAACAATGGCTTCAGATTGTGTGCAGGGCAGCTGAACCTGGAACGCACCCATCCGTTAATCTGATTCCCAGTCAAAATTTGGACTCAACAATGCAAAAGATCCTCTTCATGGCTATTATTGCTAATATAGACAGAAGAGCATGTGGGTTCCACTAAAATCCATCTTGCAAAAAGCGTGTCCTGCCAAAGCTGCACAACCTGAAGGTAAATTTGTAAACCTAGGAGCGAGCACTTGTCTGAACATGATTTTTTTTTTTTTTTTTTTTAGGGGGTTGGGGGGGGGCTCACACTGGTAAAACAAACTGAGTCGGTCAAGTCATGCAGACTGTATTTTGGGCCGTCAAGATACAATGCAGCAATCAGGGCTGTAGTCAGACACGGGCTTTAATCCTTAATGACTCCCCTGGTGCTCCACATCTGTGAGGGGTGAGGACCACTCACAGCACAGGTCAGCAGAATACCAGCTAGTTAGGAAATCATTTCTCCGTGGCTCTGTCTCTGGAGTAAACATCGCCTGCAGCCTTGTTCCGCACTCTCATTTCCCACCCAGAGCACATGCACCAGGCCCACTTCAGTCCCACACATCTGTCCAGGTGTCAGAGGTCCAGCACCAGAGGAACGTCTGCTCCGGATTATTCTGGACAATTCATTGCAATTTGAGACAATCACTGTCCATCTCGTTTTCTTCATTTCCAGCAGAAGGGGGAAAAGAACCCTAACTGTATTCATTTAAAAAGAAAAACTCTAGTGATTGTTGCCCTAATAAATAAAGGCTGAGGCTGTTTTGGTGTGTTTTTATGGCCCTTCTGGCTCTGAGGAACCCGTCAGTTCCCGGGGGTGTGCTGCTGGTCCACCTACCCACTTTGAGCTCCCTCCCGAACACCGTCCTCTCCCCCAGGGCTGAGCAGTTCCAGCGGCCGTGCCTGAACTGGAACTGGCACTCGTTGATCCCCATCTGGACCCCCTCCCCGATCACGATGATGGCGTCGGGTCTGCTCTGGCAGATGGTCCTCTGCCGGGGGGCCAGGCCCGGGATCTTGTTGCAGATGATGCTGGCCCCCAGCGCCACCACGGAGGACAGCACCCTGCCAGGTTACAGGTTACAGGTTACAGGTTAGAGAGGCTTTCCCCCAGGAGTTCTGCAGGGGGGTCACTCCTCTGAGGATATGTGGAGGACCTCGTTTCTAAAACTGAAAAAAAAAGAGACTAACACCTCACGATGAGGGTTTATTTATTCGGGAAGCGGACTTAGAATTCTTGCGTCATGACGCACAACATTTAGGGGGATCCTACTTTCCACGTCGGTGTGGAACTGAAAGATAACTGCTCTATTAAAAAAAAAAGGATTATCTTAAACTCACCCGATTTTTAGATAGATAATCCCAAAGCAGAGGCAGAGGTGGGAGGTCCAGCGGCGGCTCTTCCGGCTCATGGTGCTCAGCACCCCGGTAAACCGAGCCCTCCTGCCGGACACGAGTTTCACCGACTCCCGCGGGACTCCCGGCTGTCCGGGGCTGCGGGCGCGCGCGCGGAGCCGCTCCGGGGTGTCTGGACACGGGCGCGTGCCGCGGTCAGCTGCTGCGCGTGCGGCGGCGGGGGGGGCGGGGGCCTGCGGGGGGGCATCGGGCCGCCGTCCTGCAGGTGAACGCGGATCCCAGGTCCACCGAACGCTGAGTGCAAGGCTCTGCGCGCGTGCGTGCGCCTGCCTCTACCGTCTCTGTCTGGGCGTGTTCTGCGGAGGATGTGCTGTGACACGCGCTCAGAGACGCGGGGCCGGGGGACTGAGGGGCCGGGAGGCTGACAGCAGCCTCTGGGTCCAGCGGGAACGGCCCCCCCCCCCCCCGCCCCCCCCCCCCCCGCCCACCCCCCCGGTCCCTCCCCCCGGTCCCGCCGCGGCCTGTCCTGCCCCGGGCCCCCGGGACACAAAGCCCCGGTCACTCCTCTGGGTGCGCTCGTCCCTTTTTTTAAAAGTTGTGTGAGAGGGTTTGTTT
>CAJRST010033334.1:21712561-21729868 GCA_907169785.1 Menidia menidia
GCTTTTTTTTTTTTTTAAACCAAAAGACTGAAAACTATTGAGCTGTACAGAAGCTTCCAGTCTCTCAGACGTTTCCATGCACCCATCCCTTCTCAAGATGTAAATTAACACCACTTTAGCATAGTCTTTATGCTTTAGTATAGAAAACAAAACGTATAAAAAGTATCTTACCAAAATTAAGCGATAAAATGAACATTTTGAAAATTTTGATTCTAAAAGTTAACGGTGGAAGGCAAAACATTTTAAGGTGCTGTTAGATCCATTGCACATTTTTTACATTTACTCTTTTGTACTTGTATACACTCACATAATAATGTGCCACACTATTAGGGTGTCATGCTGTTACTAATTGAGCCTTTAGTTTTGTTGATACTAACCTGCCTTTGGGCATCTATATCTCTGCTGAATACTTTGAATTTCCCTGAGGATTAATAAAGAATACATCTATCCATCCACTGCAGGGCGTTTTACAGAAGTAGCGTGTGCTTTGAATGTAATGAATTTCAGGATATCGTTATGTTGAAAAAACGGGAAAATGGAAAACAGTGTTGCACTTTGTGCACATGATAGCGAGAACAGAAAACGATACACACATTGGAACTCTTTTCCAGGCGCATCTATGAATCAGTCAAATAATTGTGAGCAGTGTCCCCATCCTGTAGCACCAAAACCAGAAACAACCTCTGCCATCTTCCAGGATTAAATCTATATATATATATATATATTCAACTCAGATTTCCACAGGGTTATAGTTTACAGTTTCTCAAAAAACACCAACCAGCCACAACTTTAAAAACTACAGACACAAAAATGACAATCACTGCTTTCTGATAACATTCTGGTGAAAACACAACTTAAAAAACAAAAACATTTAAAAACGTGCATGGACACTGGTTTGAAATAGCCCCGACAGACCACTTTGGTAGCACCTCTCTTGGGCAGGAGAGCAGCTGGGCCCACTAAAAACTGTTCACGAAGGATTCAAAGATCGGAACAAAGAGTGTGTCTGATGTGTTCAGCCTCCAAATCCCCAGATGCCAGTCTTATGGATTCTGTTGATCTGAAGGAACAAAGCCCAATCCACAAAAACCTCAGTTCACAACCCACATGGACCCTAGGATCCATTTCTATACTCAAGCACACTCCCATGTCCTTTGTCCAGAGCCTAACGGTCAGAGCTCTTTTGGTGTTATGATGAGCTATATATCAATCTTACATAGGTGGACATAATCTCATTGCTGATCTTGGATTTAAATAAAGTCGTATAAGTTAAAAAAAGCAGTACTTGGAGGCACGTTTGGAGGCACGATTTTTTTAGGTTTACATTGAATATTTTCTTACCCATAACACCCAAGTCTATCAGAAATAAGGTAAAACATAATACCTTATTCTAACTCTCTCCTCAAACGAAATGCAACCACCCCTTCTCCAGTGCTGTAGCCAGGACCCCTCCTCCAACAGGAGCTAGCAAGCTAATTCTAATAATCAGCCAACGTGACTGGGCATCTACCGAACACCACGCTCCGTTACATATTATCTCTTTGAGGGAGTCCTTCTGCATGAAGCAATGAAAGCACAGACGTGTAAACAGCCTCTCAACTGTCTCACCGTATTCTTAATAACTCACTGGCTAATACAATAATGCTAGCTTCACGTTCCAGTGTGTTTTTCAAGAAAACCAAAGGTCGTACAAAGGTACAACATCCTACTTTTCGGATAGAAAAATCATAGCACGTTTTATTTATTGGAGGAATTGGAGGCTACATAGATATTCAAACTTCAAAATGTTTGTACTTCAAATGTACACGTTTGAATAAGACATTCTACCCACCTGACAGCCATGTCGATAAGATCCCACACCTTCCAATGGCTTCTTCTTCGTGGTATACGACGTCTTCTTCTTCTTCTTTGAATTTGGAGGGCAGCTTCCGTGTTGATATGATGCTGCCATCTTCTGGAGTCAGTTTATAATTTTCAACGAAGAACAACGACGTAACGTGCCAAAAAACAGCCAATTTCAAAATGCACCACAAAAATGGTTGTTTATTTTTTGTTGTAGCCATAACATTTAAATTCTCGTTTGCTCAAGGCAACAAATAAAGCTACGTAAAATTACCCCCCAAAATAGTCATTTTTATGTAAACGGAGCTATTGCCTTTACAATGTTTCAGCCACGGTGGCCGAAGTATAACAAATTAGACAACGGCCTATCATGACTGGGAAACCCCCAGAATAAGATTGCTATCATTCTTTAAGTAGTTAGAAAGAAACATATAAAAACAAGGCATTATGAGTTCGTAAAGGTGAATGCCAAAACGGTCATTCTTTCCTAACAGATAAAGACAGTCTACCCTGTTTATTTTTTTACAGATATTTGGAAATAACTCTGTCTCAAGTTTTTTCCATTTGTACATAAGAATGTTTTATCTTTTTAATCATTTCAAACTTCTTTACTATTTTACAATGATATGGACAGTAATATATACAATGTACGTACATTTTTAAACCACTCTGGTGTACATCCTGTGATCTACTTCTGCTAATGCTGGTTCAGTGACACAGTTGTAGCAGTTATCAATTATCAAATGGGCATATGGCTTCATATTATAATATTTTGCTTTCCAGAAGTGTTCACGATTGACTGTGAAGTGGATGACAGATTATAGGCAGTGCACATTCCAACAAATGCAGGACGTGCAATATTAAATAATGACACACTTGTTTTTCTTCTTCTGAGATGTCAGCAATACTGATGGGACAAATCAGTGTAAATGAATATCATTGACCCACACAGTTTTTAATCGCATCTGTTTAATTCCATAAGAAGCAACAGGTTGAAGCAAAAAAAATAAAACCAAAAAAAAGGATTTGTTTAAAAATCTCTATAGTGTAACATCTTATGTACTTGACATGGTATTATCATCAGTGTTCCTCATTCACAGTATGTCAGTAGAGCTAAATAGTACTTTGTTTATTTATTAGACATACAGTAGAGGGTGAGGCAGTTTTAATGTGTCTCAATACCCCTAACAAAACACATGCAAACATGCACACACACATACACACACATGAAAAGTCCAGACAGGCTGTTTCAGTTGAGGCAGATAGTGCTGTTCTATCTAGCACAGCAGAGGCAGTCAAATATTTTACAAAAGCATGACTGATACGTGGTTGTGTAACTGACTCCACAAAAAACATTTAACATTCTATAGGAATGTTATAGGAAACAGGCTGCAAAGACGTTTGCAGACTGTTAAGTTATAGCAATTAATCCACGATCTGAATAAATAAGACACTCTGTAGCATCTGTACAGTGTAAAAATAACTTGTGGATTAAATAAAAACCACTGTCCCATATCTATGAAAGCTAAGTTACTAAATTAAATAGCATTAAAACAATGACAGCTTTACTAAGTCGTGTTGCTAACAGCTAAGAGTTAGATAACGCTATCATCTAGTCCTTCATAAACATTACAGTATTCACATGTAACAATAGTTCAAACGGAGCACTGTGGCACAATAACATCGGTAATGGCAGTAGTTAGTTTATATTATGAGCTTTAAAGTAAGAGAGAAAACCTAACTACTTAAAGACATACATTTGTGTCAAATAGCTTGAAAGAACACAGATTGGCAGATATCAGCAGTCTGGTGCAAGTATCTGGCTTTGGATTCAGTAAGGCTCACAAATAAAAACACAACCCTGTTTGTGAGTCGTCATCTTCTAAATCTAATTGCTTTGAGGCTGATCAGGAGTCTCCATTCACCTCTGCAGCTTTGTCACGCAGCTCGTAAAGAACTTGAGTCAGGATTGCTTTCAGTGTCGAGTACAATGACTCATTCTTGTCTGAGGCAGGATCGATCTGGAGAGGATAAAAAAAACTTCTTAGAGTCAACATCATGTCACGATTGACCGTCACAAGGCATTAACACTTACCTTAGTAAACACTTTGATTGTTTGGTTTAAAAAACTAGTCACAACTTCTTCAGGCACGGGCAAGAGATGAGCAGCACAGTCGAGGATACACAGCAGAGTCAGCCGGTGACCCTGTTGAGATGAAGGAAGTGTGATAGACTCACATCATGGAGCAGATAGCATTTTATTTTTCTCATACATAGAAAAAGCAACAAAGAAATGATAAGAATCAATTGAAACCACACTGATTGGAAATAACTTTAGTGAGAAACACCTTTTAAACTGACTGCAGAGTTTCAAAAGCTTTCCACTTGATAATTTACAAATTTCTCTGTCATTTTTCTTTTAAACTTGAATAGAAACTGTTTTTGAAATCTTACAATGACTTTGGTTGTTATATTTCTGAATATGTGGATCATATGCGTCTTAAACAGCGTATGCTTGCTCAGCCAATTTTAAAAGTCTGAACATGGAGTTCACATTGATTTCTCCTCTGAGATAGCGGTTTGGATTACCAGCTGCCTGCCTGAACCGCTGAAAGACAGAAGTAAACAAAACTAAAGTGAATGCCTTTAAACTGTAATCGGTTCAATGGCTAAAAAAAAGTGAAGCCACAGGATGACAAAAGAAAGCAACGGAGAAAAACAGGGAAAACGACTCTCCTTCTGACATCATTTTTATTGGTTGATAGCATTTCCTGAATGATTCCATGGGACAAATAATATTGCAGATGACAGCCCCTCCCTGGGCTGCCACCTTATCATGGTGGAGGGGTTTGAGTGTCCCAATGACCCGAGGAGCTATGTTGTCCAGAGCTTCAAGCCCCCAGTAGGGTCAACCAAGGCAAACGGGTCCTAGGTGAGGGAGGAATGCCCCCCCCAGCTTGAGCCCAAGTGGTGTTTTGTTGTTGGATTTCTGGGCTCGGCATGGGTTGTCCATAACTCTATGATCAGGCATAAAGGTGTCCATATGCAGATCAGCAGAAAGAAAAAGAGCTTGTGATGGGTGCTGTGTATCACTGCGACTGGAGGTTTGTCACAGGTACACTTATGAGTCCTGATAGAAAGATGTCTTCTCTGAGTGGAAAATTGAAAGTGTAGCACTTCACAATTCAGGTGGATTGTAAAGCCAAAGCAAAGGAAATTTCTTTTTGTTGGGTGAGTCAGTCACCCAAGCTGTAGCCAACTCGACAAGATTTTCATTTATGAAGGACTTAAGGTGGAACAACTATCTATTATCTAGACTATTATCTATGTCTATGAATTGGGCCAGGGACAAAGATTCCTGCTGTAGTGCGAGAATTGGAACGGTGGTGGATGAATCGCTTTCACCTTCACAACGTACATGTGCCTTGGATTGTTAGATATTCAGCAGTTACCTTTTCCAGAGAGTTGAGCGCGTTTTGCGCGTTTACATTCTTCTCCATGAGGACCTCTATGACCTCGCTGCTGATGACAGGATCCTTGAGCTGCTCCAGCCACGACCACATCAAGCTGGACAGGACCAGAGGGTCTCTCTCCATGCACAGCCTCTCCCATGCCCCCTCTCTGGAGTTCAGCTCCGTCTGCACACAATGAAAAGGGCTGACGTGAACTTACTAAAATGAACAGAACTGTTGTGGTAAATTGAAGATGTAAATGTATGTTGCACGGAGAACACTTATACGTATACAGAGTCAGTTCAAGCTGGTAAAAAAAAAAAGTTTGTCATAAGAACACATTATTGCATTATGTTTACAATGGAGCTAAACATTGTTATATCATGATCCATGACATGACAAAGTACATACGAGACAAACACTTAACAAGGTACCTGCCACACTGACACCTTGGAGGCGAGCTCCTTGTCGGTCAGATGCATGGCCAGAGCTCTGGCCACCAGCACTCTTCTGCCCTCCGGGGAGAGCTCAGACTGGAGGGTGATGGCAGGAACCCGTGGGGTGGTTTCTCCATCCAATACCACGTCCTCCTCACTGGCTACGAGATCACTCTGGGTTGACCTGGCCTGCAGCATTTCCTCACAGAGGCATTTCCTTCCGTGCTCAGACAGATCAAAAGTCAAACTCTGATGCCGCTTATAAGGCCGCTTCTTCAAAATGGAGAACTCAGCGTTTTGCTTTTGACTAGTTTGGTGGTCGTGAAAACTGTTCATGTTGTCATGTGGAGACAGATCGTAGCAACCGGGAGGGTTACAGGTCAGAAGGTTGCTGTGGGACAAAGAATGTTTGAACAGGAAGTTGGCTGGTTTCTCTATCACAGTGTTTCCTAAATTGTGCCACTGCCCAAGTTTGTCGAGCACGGAGTCACTGAGGCACCTGCTGTTGAACAGAGAACATCTGTGAGGGCTTTCGGCATTCTGCTGCCTCCACAGGGGGTCCAGGTCATTGTCACTGATGAGAGGCTGATCGTTCATCACTTTGGACTGTGGTGCTGGTGGACTAAGAGCACTCAGTGCACATGGCAGGACAGGGATCCCTTTCCCTCTCATTTCATTCCCGAGCTGCTGAAGGGCCTGCTGGGACACCGTCTTCTCCACCTCCGCTGAGAGGTCCGGGATCTCCACCCACTCCTCCTCAGTCACCACTTGCCGGTTGGCCGCAATTTCCAAGAGGAGCCCGCACACCAGCTGGACGATCTTTGGCACGTTCTTCATCTGCCGCGCCTCGTAGCCGTGCAGCAGGTGACGCTGGCGCGTGAGGAACTGGGACAGGGTCACGGCGCCCGCTTTGGGCTCCGCGCAGGAAAACACGCTTCGCAGAGGAACCAGGAACTGGGCAAACTCCCGAACGCACAGCAGTTGCCCTCTGGTCTGGATGGAGTTGGGTCTTTTAGCGCGCACAAACAGGATGGCCTGGTCAGCATTCATGCGGGTTGTGAAGATCAAGTAACAAGCCAACAGCACACCTTAGGAAAAGGAAACATAAAACACAGATTTAAAAGAGTGATCTTTTATATACCGAAAAATTGGGAAACAGTTTTGCTTACAGACCTGTTCTTCCGAGACCAGCATGGCAGTGGACAGCCATTTTTCCCTCCTGAACAGCAAACGACATGACTTTCACCATATCCAGAATTGTAGTCAGAGATGCCACACCATAGTCCTTCCATCCAAAGTTGTAGTAATAGACTGAAAATAAAAAGGTCAGAAAACCAAAGTAAGAGTTGGTCAACATATCCTTCTACTCTTTTCAGGATTTATGGTCTTCAGTCATGTTCAACAACTGACATTCTGCAGTGACTCTCCTTTCTTTTCTTTTTTTTGTAATAGAATGATCCATTCTTGACTGTTTGAGCTCTGCTTGTGGCCCATTAACAGATGAACTGTCACCACAGAACTGAGATGTGTTGTGAAATGAGTGACAGTTTTCCTTGACTAACAAATGGGAATGATAAAGGTTTAATTTTTACATGAATGTGAAGACCTTATGTAAGCAGAGAAATAGCTGTGATTAAAAAAAAAAAACTCCTTGGAAAGCTATAAACAGCAGGAGGACAAGTAAGTATAGGCGGCGGAGGCCTTTACTGAGTATCAGATGAAAGACAAGGCTATTCAAAATACAGATGATGCTTTGAACAGGTGACTTGGCTGAACATCTCAGGAGAGCTTGTTAGGAAGAGGAATTAAGATTACTACCCTCTGAGGACAGAGCGCATGTGGGATCCCACACAAATCACTCATTACTGCAAACTGCATGTCACAGCTGTTGGCAAAACAAAACCAAACACCACTGATGCTAAGGAAGGAAATGTTTATCTTCAATCAATTGTGCAAAAGGTTGGAAAGTGCATGATTATGATCCGGAGTCTGTTGAACACAGCCTGTCAAGCAGAGTGATCTGTTGGAAACTGACACGAGAAGTTGTGTCCACTCTATCACTTTGACTGACTTACAGTTATAAGGAAAAAGATTTACAAAACAAAGCGATCTCCATTTCAATCCACGAACATAAGCACACTTCAATGTGGACCATAAGCTAAACTGAAAATAATAAAAAAAATGAAAAGGGGAGTTTGACACAAATGCATTTATTTATTGTCGATTTACCTAATCATTCTCTTCCTGGTTTAAATTCTATTTAACAGATTTAGCAAGGATCTTATATTTGACTCATAGATTTAAATTATAACTTCTATTAATCTTTTCTTTTCTCTGTTTTGGTTAGGACACGATAAGCAAACAGAAGAAACTTCAGCTTGTGCTTCCTAACTATGTTTACACAGAATCTGAGCTCTTTTGTTACAGCTATCGTCTTTCAAACTGTTGGTGGTTTTATTAACATCATCTATTTTCTAGCGATGAAATTCTCTCTTTGCCTCTGGCTCCAACAGAATTCATGCTCATTGTTTCCAAAAATTAAACTTTGTGTGTGTGTGTGTTTTTTTTTTTTAATGGTCTGTAAGTAGAAGTATGGATTGGGAAACTTACTGCCTGCTTCCATGAAAGTTTCGGGTCTATAGGTGAAACCACTTTCCTGCTCTAGAGGATTGCCACAACTGGCGTGTTCTCCTGGTCGCTGCAGGTTTATGACCGTCTTCAAACCACACCTGTGAACGCAACAGCACAAAACGTACACATCTAACCATAGTGGAACATCACAGGGAAAATAATTTAAAAAACTTCATCGTTTTCAAACTCAATTTAAGTTTTGGTCAAATATTCCAAAAAAGGTCAATGTTTGCTTCAAAATGAGGTGCCGAAGAATAAAATCGTACCTTTGAAACTGCTCAATTATATTGTACTTTTCTATGATTTCAGTAGAAGGCCTTGCCATAGCTAGCAAGTTGTCGGTGATCCTGCAAGGGGAGGAAGTAAAGGGTCAGATGCATTTAACTCAGATTTTTTCATCATTAATATTGGGAATAAATTTATCGAACAAAAGTCTTTACACGTTGTCAATTCTCAGCAGTATTTTTTCATACATCCTTATTCCTCATCACTTAAGTCTGATTTTTCTGGTTATCGAACAGTAAAGTGAGTCAGAAACGGTGAACTGCAGGGCTGTTCTGGTGACATTTATCATTGCAAAACAGCAGTGATTTGTCCAATAACAGATTATTTATTACTGGATGTTTTTGTTGTTGATTAAAAATATGCAGACCAAAGTGAGTGATGTTGTCACATGACTGAAAACGAATACTTTAGAATGGCTTCATATAAAAACAATATGCAGCTTCAGATTGTACTCATTTAAACTGAATGGTTTCATTTTCAAAATAATAAAGTAAGAGTTGTTACAGCATCATGTCCCACTTTAGAGGCTAAAACAAAACTGTAAATACATTCAAGCTCAGGGACTCGAGCTGTAAATGACACCCAGTTCACCGCAGGACTTGTCAACATACCAGGAAGAATAGAGTCCCTTAATCCCTTGCTCCTCATCACTCCAGCGAGCAGGGTTCTCATATTTACAGGCCCTCCCTCCACAGGCCATGGAGCACTGCATGTGACTGGGGATGACATGCCTCAGAGTCTCCCCCATCTTGGTGTACTTTGCCGTCGGGACTCTTGAATTTGCTAGTAGGAAAAAAAAGAAATACGACGTTATCTATATGACAACTTTCCAATTTGTTGACTTCAAATCTTCCTCTTCATCTAAAGTTGGATTAAACTGCAAAAGAGAAGACACTCGTTATTCCTCTAGCGCGATTACATCTCCTGCTCTTGTGCTCGGCGGAAGGCTGAGGCTGGTTCATGATGACGGCCACCATCAGTGTGTGGGAGGAGGAGGAGAGGATCTCCAGGGCAGAGCTGCGTCTGCGCTGCAGCACCTTCAGCAGGACGTCTGACGCCGAGTGCCTCCGGCCGCCGGACATCTCCCCGGCTAAGCGGTGGCGTCCCCGGTACGGCTGCATCTTCCAGTGCCCGGACCGCGGGAGTCTCTGAACTAACAAAGGCTGCTCGCTCAATGACTCTGCGTGCACGGTGAATCATCATTCAACATTAACCCACTGCTGATCAGGTCAGAGGCAGCTTTTGAAGTGTCGCCATGACAACCATCCACACAGCAGACTGTGGCACATTAAAGACAGATATGCACAACACAGATCTAAGGTGAGTGATGATGTTTTGGTGCAAGCCCAAACACACACCATCATCAACTGGTGGCAAACCATACTGTTTCAGGCGGGGGGGGGGGGTTACCATAAAGTGGCTTGCACTAGATAAAATGCTACAACACCCTTGTTATTATTTATATTTTTAATACCAAAATATGTCTCTGTGCAGCAATGATGGGGCAAAGCATCTTTGCCATTTGCAGTTGCCATGGCGATTTAATCAGTAAGCATTTTTAAAACAGCTGCAAGCAGAAGAATTATAATACAAACCCCAAAAAATTATCCGATTAGTCATGACATGGAAAAAAAAAATAATTCTACTACTATGAATCTGCTTCTATATTTTTTTAAAAACGCTTTTCAATTGGAACGATTGTAAAGTCTTTTCATAAGAAGTAAACCTTTTCGTGTAACAGTGTCACAATGATTCCTAGTTTAAGTCACAAACCCAATAGAAGCTTTTCATTCATCAGGACACAAAAACAGGAAAATTACATAAACAAAGTTGAACCAAGTACATCATGGACTGGTTTTAATAGTGTACATTTGTAGTCACCGCCAGAGTAAAAACGCCAATAAAAAATTAACCAATAATCAAAAGAACTACAACCACCTAAATTCCAACTTGTATGTGTTTGGTTAAGCTGAGGCCACTCTACAATTCAGTCGTCAGTCTGCCAACAAAATGAAATCGGAAGGTCAAACAAAAGCATGGGTTCAGTGTGCCTCAGTGTGTGGGATCAGCATGCAGACTGAATAGCTGCAGAGATGAGGGGGCTGCAGCAGGAAAGAGCTATGACCAAAAAACCACCTACAACGTGGTGCACAACAGTCCCTGTGCCTCTCACTGCTCCGTTAAAGCTAACAGCCAGCTAGCACCGAACTGACTCCACATGCGGTCTCATACAAGGCATTAGAGTTCCCATGACATTTTATAATGATTAAAGAGGATCATTTGAATATTCAGATTTACCATTTAAAGAAGAAAAACACTCTAACATTTAAAAACAAAAGGATTAACTACCGTGTGGCTGGGATAAATGATAGTTTTTTATTTCAATGTATGAAATTAGATGATTTTATAAAATTGTCTAAATACAAAAATAAATAGATATCAAATGTACTTTTTATTGCAATCACATGCAATTCTATAGGATAATGCAAATTCTGGAACAAGAAAAAAAATAAAATAAATCTCCTTAAAATATACTCACTGTTTATTCTGTTTGCTTACATCATTTAAGTCAATTTGATACCAATAATTATCACAATCCTTATATATTGGATTTCAATCCTTGGGTTTTTCACACGACTATGAAGAATCCTTATATTCAATTGGAGCAGGGGCTTATAGGGCTCCAGATTGCTTTATCAAAACTGAGGTTTACCATTTCCATTTCCTTAATTTAACACGTTGTATGCAGTCTCAATGTTTCAGGTACTTCAAGACCACAGCATTTTAATAGCAATAAATTAACTTTGTTTACACCTGCTGAGAATGAAACTGGTCAGCAAAGTGCTGCCACACAAGCCAAGAATAACAAAATCAAGAAAAAAAACACAAAACTGAATTTCTGATTTCACATCACATATAAAGTAAATTAAGTATAGAATTTTAAAAAAAAAACAATATCAAATAGCAATAAGTCTCATACCTATGGCCATCTCCCCGCTGATCTCTCCTCTCTGGGAACTAACGGAGTAGGGCAGGTCACTCACAATGCTGACACCAGCTGCCATGGCCGGGACTGAAAGGTGAGAGTAAACACTGTCAGGCAGGTAAGAAAAAAAAAGAAAAAAAACAGGAGCACACAGACACCTCGCTTGTGTCAATTACACAAACAGCAAAAGGCCGTGCACGAAGATGCGAGCCGAGGAGTGTGCGGGGCGTTGCTTGGCAGGAAGACTCGGGGGAGAGAGGAGAAGGTGCAAACGGAGCTGCCATGTCAGCCGCTCACCTGTCCGACTGACTGCAGCACCTCTGGGGGCACGTAGGTGTGGCCTGGGGACAGGAGCAGGATCCAGAAGCACATCCCAGTTCTGAGATGCTGAGTTACACATCACCCCAACGGAAAAAACACCAATGCCCAACGGTAAAATGTAGTGCTCTAATCCCTTTTGGTTGGAGCATAACATCAATTTGCTCTGATTTCCAGCCACAGAGATCAGGTGGAGTGATCCTGTTTTACTGCAACACGTATCAATAATTCAGGTGCCTGCATAGACCTGCTGCTGGGCAGTTTCAGGGCTCTATGACCTGAATCACATATTTGATCACATAGCTGGATATCACAGCTGTGCCACACAAATCTCCCCCCAGTGTCACTTAATGTTTTTCACCTTCCCCCTGTTGCTGACAGCCTCTGCACAGAGAAACTCTGCACCCTCAAAGCTCCCAGCCCCAATGCAGTCCATTAACAATTAAGCAGGGTCTAGAACTCTACATGCTAACTTTTTGATAAGCAAACGATCCTTGGCCTTTGCTTTTATCTTGCTACTTTGACGCAGTCACTGAAGGAGGGCCAAACCAGATAAAACGGCACACATGTGCTATAAAAGATATGGTTTATTAGATAATATGGGCATAATGCTTTATGAAAAGCATACATTTTAGCCCCAGGTTCATACTACAAACTGCACAATGATGAGAGCATGACCGCCAACTGGTTACAGCCGAAAGTCTGAAATTGAAATGTTTCACGCACACAGTTTTTATCCCAGGAACAAAGGCCTTTTGCAGACAGTTTCAGGTTCACAGACAAGATCAGTGTCACACCGTCACTACCTAATTAAATCTGAACCAGCGGACAGGTTAGGTTAGGCCAGGTGAGAGACCATCTTGACAGTTGCCACACAGCCATCTGAGCTACATGTCTACAGTTGTATGTTGTGTGGAGATCTTAGGTCTGTTTAACTTTAAGTGTCACAGATCCTAGTTGTATGAAGACCTGATTGGATAATAATAAAAATATTGAGTTCAAGTCTCACTGTGGACAATGAAAAGGTTTCTGAGGTGTGTTAGTTAAATGGAAGGCACATCAGTTAGCAGAGCAGGTTAATATTTTGGCAGACTTGTTAAATTTGACTATTTTCATAAATGTAAGACAAGTACAGCAGATCTGTGTGTTCTATGGCACAAACTGCCACACAAACTGATTTTGGACATGTAAAAATATACTTTTAACAGTCCATGTTTAGGGATTGGGCAACCAGAACCATACAAAGAACCCAGGACAATCTGAAGGGATCTGCTGGCATGAAACAGAAGCCCAATTCACAAACACCCCAGTTTTTCATCAACTTCATTTTCTGGATTTTCATGGAAGGCCTTAAATTAAAGTTATATAATGAAGCATGAAGACAACAAGCCCAAAAATATCATACAATGTCATGACCATGATCTATTACATCCTAGTAGCTGGTACCAGTTACAATTTAGCACCAATTTAAAGGTTCAAAGCAAACTGAGATGAGCGGACAACAGACGGCCATGAAGGCACATCCATGGAGAATATCCCGGATTTTAAAAACCAGTCAGCAAACCATGTGTGATTTCTTTATTTCTGTGATCATCAGTGGGGTAAATGGCTACAGTGAAAATGTTGTCCCTTTTTCACTTATACAGAAGAAAGATCAACAGATAATGCTGCTCTTAAATTTTCCTAATTTCCCCCTGAAACAATCTGGTTCCATTAAAATGAAGGTGTGTTTATTTGAGCTGATCTGAGTTTTTTTTGTAAATTAATCCACAATCTCACGACAAAGAACACTGATGAGTATTTTACATTTAAAGAACAACAAACTAATCCCAAGGTACTGTTTCTATGCAGGCAAAAATATAAGGCAGAAATGAATAGTTTGAAGTCAATATCAGTTCAATGCACTTGATGGGAAGGTGTGCTGGTCATCTTTTGTTGTTGTCATACATCCACAGGTCACCTTTTTTATTTCCTTTTTTTTGTGAGAAACTGTCGCCAAGAGGCATCCTTTGTAACTTGAGAGACAGGTCCCACTTGGAACACTACTTCTGATTAGAGTCAGTTTCTGTAATCTAAGAATAATTGATAATGTAACGATACAAGTTTTTTAATCCTTTCACAAACTTACAATGGCAACAAAAGCAGCAATAACACTGGTCAGAGTTTTTCCAGCATTACAGGGAGAAACGGATTCCATCATTTCAATCGTCAGTCTAACTGGGGCCTTATACCACCTCATATTGTTTAACAGGAAGCTCTTGATAGCAAACTAATGAATGAGAAGCTGTCGTTTAAGAAAAAATATGACGCCATGTGCAACAGATATTCAGTCACATTTAATCTCTTCACTCAACTGTTAATTAAGGGCATATTAAACTCTTGGCTTCACACATTTGTGGCAAATCCACACTCATGTACACCGGGAGGCCAACGTGTTGGTGGACATGGAAGAGATGGTGTGAAAGCTGAGAGTTGCCTGTTAAGTTGTTAATGAGTGTGGGATGTTAGAGTCATTTCCACTGAGTGCTAATAAAGAAATATGGCCCACGAGATGGTGTTTCTCACACCATGTTTAATTCATGGTAATGTCCCCGAAGGAATCCTGATAGGACAACAAGCAAGTCAGCCGAACACACAGCACGCTTTATAACAGAAACCCCATCTCTATGGGGAGCTGCAAACTATAACCAACACGTAAGCAGGTTTTCAGCCACTCAGAAAACACAGAAACAAAAAATCCAGAGGAACTCCTGTTGGAGGATTAGTTTACTAGTCAATGGTCAGTGAGAACATCAAAACAGTTTGGAGAAAGCATAATTTAAGTAGATTAAAAACATCACTTTAAACCTGCAACCTAAATCATATTTCCTTTGTCCAGTCTACACAACTGTGAAAAAACACAAATATCACTGAGTTGTCACATAATAGTGACCAAAGTGCATTTAAAAAAATTTGTAAAATAAATCCACATTATTCAGTATGGAACACGCTAAAATCAGAGTGTAGTACGAAGTGATGTCATTTCTCTACAATAATATATCCTTTAACCATTTTTCTTATATCGGTCAATAATAAAAATAGTAAATAATAAATCACACATTCAATGCTATAAGCCTGCTTATTTACATGAACATAAGAAAATACTATATGTAAATTAAGATAGTATTTAAACATTGCTGGTGGTGTCCTTCCTTCTAGGTAAAGAAAGGGATGATGCTCAGAGAGAATAATCATAATAAATACTTTTTTTCTCATCAGTCTATTTCCAGCGTGTTGGGATCATTCCCTTATCTTAGATAGCTTCATTCTACATGGTTCCTTTTCCTCTTTACCACATCCCTCTGATAATAAAACCGAGGATAGGACCTTGAGTACCAGAGATGAAACCCTACCCGGATATTAGCATATGTACAACTAACACTGCTGAGTGTGTGTCCCAGTGTGCTGTTAACATGTTTCATCTGATAAAATCACTGCTTTTACAGCCAGTAAACAGCCGTTATGTTCTAACTCAACTTACCCTCACAACTGTTGCCTTTTTAGTAACCATATCATGTCTAAATGTTAGACACACAGTTCACCAACAGAAACATATAAAGCTTAATATTAGCATTTTAACGACAGCCATAATGGCGGTAAAGGAAGGTTAGCTCAGTGTTTGTCCTGGTGCTGATGCTGCACTTAGCGCTAGCTCATTAGCTTATTCTATACATTAGCTGGAGCTAGCTAGTGTCCACAGAAAGCCTTATTTACCCGTTTCCTGTCGTCTGAGCGCGGGGAAGTCGCTACGGTATCTGCCGTAGTCTCGTCATCTCTCCAAAGCCATCGCTGTGCTATCACAATAGCCGCTATCTTCTTCTAGCGACATCGTTTGGTCCACTAAATACAGCTAGCGGGCTAGCTTTGTTAGCAACTTGACATCTTGTGTATAACGGTCCGAAAGCCCCACGTGACCTAAGTCAGTTGTTTACTCCTACTGTTGTGAGCCCACTCACAAAATTCAGATAGCTGGGAAGAAAGAGCACGATTTAGATGTTTTCCTTATGTGTTTTTCTTATGTATGTATGCCGATTTAAATATATTTTTCATGGCTATCATTGATTGATTCATTTAAATACTTTTCTATCTTTAGGCTTTAACGTAAGGATGCTAATATGACTCATGCACTTAACTTAAAGGAATTTGTTTAAGGCTCTCCAAACTGCATTGCCACAGGCTAAAGCTTTACAAACTATACAGGGACAAATCTTTGGAAAAAGTGAAGTAGTGTGTATCAAAGTGGACCCTCTGTTTTCTGCAGTCCTCTGGTGCAGCCTAGAGGTTGTTTCTTTGAATGTATGCTCTTGTGGTGCATGATAATGGGATAAAAAAAATTGACCAGAGGACTGAATAAACCAATCATTTTCGGATAAGCAAGATCCTATATTTTCAACAAAACGCAAAACTTATTTCTGGTAACAAGTTGAACAGATTAGCTCCTCTTTTGGCTATAGACAATGAATCCAAAATTAAAAAATTAAAAAAACTTCAACTGACCAAAGAATGGTGTTTTTCATTTTGGGATGGCAGAGGGAACAATGTTCACAAGAAAAGTCTAGAATTGTGGTTTTGGGGGGATTTCTATGACAGAATCGTGCCATTGTACACTATTCAGTGCAATTCTGCCTGAGGGGTACAAAAATATTTGCAATGTATTAGTACCCCTTTATTCTGATATGTGAACACGTTTTTTTATATCTTACTAAATCCTAACAGATGTCATCTCAAGAAATTACAAAAAGGCATTAAGAAACTGATTTGTTGTGATGCAATCATAAGTCAATCAATTTACGAAATCTCAAACTGGTCGAAGTCATACAGAGCAAAATAATAAAAAGCTGCTTGGCAAATTAAACCAGCAGGCTGCCCTAAAGTAACACCTTTATCCAATAACCCATTCCTAAACATCCACATGGGGGCTATGAAAGAAAAGAACCATTCTAAACACCTCTGGCAGGACCTGATTCAAGAAGCTGCGGTTTGAGAGGACAGAAAATGGGACACCAAATATCACATTATTCAGCCCAGTAACTCCTGCTGAAAAAGGCAAAATTATACACAAATGAATGACAAAGATAATGTGGATCCAGAAGAATCTTGGCATATGAGGTGTTTCAGGATATTGAGTTTTGACTCAGGAGAGCTCTGTAAATAATCTCTGTCAAAACGGTTTTAAGCTCTCTTGAGGGAGAGAATGCTTTCTGTGCTCAAACTAAGTGAGGACTCCCATTTTAATCTAGACCGGCAGTCTGAGGGCAAAGTGCTCTGGAGGATGGATGGATGGATGGATGGATGGATGGATGGATGGATGGATGGA
>CAJRST010033334.1:21736255-21756222 GCA_907169785.1 Menidia menidia
CATCAGGACCCGGATCTGAGGTCGTTTGCGGAGCAAATAAACTCTGATTTCCACGGTTTCATGGTCTGTCCCGGGGTTTGCACGGCGAAATTAAAGAATTCCATAATGAAATATTCAAATCGAAAATGAAGAAGGTTCAAAATGAAACATTAGTTGTTGTTTTTTTCTGTCAGGCTTTAGTTAAGTGAAGTAAACTCAGTTGGATCTAGGCTTTTACACGGCACCAGTGAGAGAAAAATATATTTAATTGTATTCAAATTCATTCCAAACAGCCAAATGAATTTGAAATGTGGGAGAAAATCGGAGTTCAGTTTAATAAACACACAGATAAAAAGTTTAAAAAGCGCATTCCAGTTATGAGAAGCCGTGGGAATTCCGTTATTGACGGACAGGTATCTGAAAGCAAAACTAAAACGATGGAAACGTGTTATTTCTGTTTCATTATCAAATGGGATGAACTAGATATGAATAAATATTCTGTAGGCGTTGTCTGGCTGATGTTAACATATTTATATTTAATTCTTAATAACATCACGGTGGAGTGGTGGAGGATGCAAATGGATGAAAACACTTATGTAAACATAAATTACTGGGATCATTACTCTAAAAGAAAGTAAGGTGACAGCCGTTTAAAACACTTTATGTTTCATCAGTAAACCGACGAGAGACAATATGTCCAAAACTGACACTTCCAGCGATGCACGTTTTGTTCTTCAACTCCAAATGGTTTAAACAGCTTTCTGTGTCTCAAAAGTAAAAAAACAAAACAAAAAACAAACAAAAATCTCTATTCCACTGTTTCCAAGGTATAAACTTAAACAATGTTGTGTTCCTTTCGAATCTTTTCTTTGCAGATTGACCAAAAGAGATGTTAAATTAGCTTTCCCAAGTTATCATTGCTCGTACCAAAAAAATTCTATAGTGTCTGTTTGTTTTTTACATGATTGAGATAGATATAGTTTACATTATCTTTCTTGATAAGAGGGGGAAAAAATGAAATAAGCAATAAATTGGCATTTACAGCAAACCATGTAAATCCAAAACCATATTTAGTGTTGTGTAAAAACATTTTTGTTATCCTAAACATTACATTTAATGTCTAAGAGCTTTTGTAAAATGACTGTCAACAGCCATCTTACTGCTGTGTATTTTACACATTTAAAGATGGGAAGAATAATTCTAGTAGTAAATACATTTGTGGAGGAGATACTTTTAAAAAGCACAATTAAAAAACATTTACAAATATTTAATCAGTAAAGATAATGTGAACTGAAATCATTTTGAAATGAAAACTGTTTTGATAAATGTACTTCTAAATGCTAACTCAATTAAATATTTAAAGGTTAAATAAGATTCCAGAGAACAGAGTTGGTAACACCATGTTAACAGTAACAGATTTCACAATCTAAATAAGTGTCATCACTAACTGCTCCCAATCGAATTAGCTCTCCTTTACTTTACTTTGGGTCTGATGACCTGGGCGTGTCCCTGTGGTTTACAAGTGTGTGGGATTGACACACAGCTGGGTCAAGATGGGGCAAATGTCTGCATTTCCACACCGCTGAAAACAAAAGACCAAAGCCTGAGTGACCGGACTATCTACTCAAAAGAAAATATGTTTTAAACATAATCTTAATCTGAAAGGCCTCAAGTGCAATTAGCAGATTAACAGCTTCAGTTATCAGTTTTTTACCATCTAACGTGCTGTGAGGGGTTTAAAATGGCATCATTTTCAAATGTTTTAAGATTAAAATTTGGAGGATTTTTTCTACAGCTCAGGAGTGAAACTATGTGTGCTATTTCAGGATGAGTTGAACAGTTTAACACAAAAACAATCATATTGTGAACCTCTGGCCCCCTCCCCCACAGAGAAAAAAAAGTCCACCTCTCCATTCCCCAGAGTTTTAGCCTGTATCAGCACAAACTGAGCAGGCATGGTGGTCCTGCACCTCCACACAACCTAAGGCTCGTTTTTTAGGTTTAGGGAGGGACTTCAATAGGATTTAAATAGATGCAGTTATGATTCAAACTGTCAGAATATCACATGTACACTTAAACTAGTATTTTGCCACAGTAAATCATGTTAGTAAAGATTATGATGACAATAGAAATGACAACAGTAATGATAATAGTAGTATTTTTTTTAAAAACCTGTGTTTCGGGCAAATTAAGAGCATGACTATATTTAGATATATAACAGAATATTCTTGTATTTATAATTTCCCTCTGATGCAGTGTTGAGGAACTATGATTTTCTACATTTATTTACAAGTGTCACTCATCCACAGCCAAGAGTTTATCATTTTTTATCTTCCAGTTGTTACTTCCTTTGTCCTACCTTTTTATCCAATTGCTCACCATCTTTTTTATTTTTCCGTTTAGCATACATTAAGATGTCTCACACTGATGATGTTGCATTTTTTCTCCCATAATTTAAAAATATTAACTTTCAAGAGACCTGTCTGTGGTGTGCCAGATAGATACTTATAATGGATTGAAGTTCTAAAGAAAGTTTATACCTATTTTCTATGGTTATAATCGAGATTTTACAGATAAAAGGAAACAGTATATTTTGTCGTATTTCATAACAAAAAAAACCCTGTAAAAATCAAAAGTTAATATGGTACTAATTTCATTTTGTGGAAGCCTCTAAGACTGAATTATCTCCATGTTTTTAAATCCAGAGACCTCACTAAAAATGCGTGAATTTCTTTTAAAATTGAATAAAATATAGTCTTTTTTTATTTCTTTCACAAGGAATCTTTCCTTCACATAGTGGTCTTTTATACCTCTTTTTATTTGAGTTAAAGATCCCAAGCTGATACGGACATCTGCAAGCCTCCACACACACACCGTACACACACCGTACACACACCGTACACACACCGTACACACACCGTACACCCCCCCCCCATCAACGTCACCCTCCACGCAGACGACTAATCAGTCCCTGCCCAGGATGTCAAATCTCTGTCAGGATTTAATCATATGCAGATTAATGACAGCTTAACCTAAACAGCCCAGCTCGGGTTTGCAAAAGGTCCCGAAAAAAAGTCAGAAAAACATTTCAGAAGGTTTCAGAAATGCAGCAAGGTGAGAGTGGGAGTCTTCCTTAAACCCCCCCCCCCCTGCAGATTAAAGAGCAGGCAGCGGGCTCCGTCCACGTGCACGTCCTGCCCCTCCTGGGCATTGGAGTGTTGGACAGCAATGACTTCCGACATAAATTACAATCAGGGGGAAGAGTCCGCCTGCCAGGAATCTGCAGATTTGGAACCATCCGTACAATTTAACCATTAGGACGAGCCTTTGTGGTGGCCCGATAGTGCTGTGGTGCAGGCACAGAGAGGTTGACCCCAATCTTTAGAGAGTGGGTGTTTATGGAGTCAAAAGGTCCATACTTAGACAGAGCCCGGGATTTGGGGGTGTTGGGAGGAAGGGCGAGGAAAGCGAGTGCCTCAACCACGCACATTGAGAACCGCGATTAAAGAGCGCCTGATTAATCGAGCTTATGTGCCAAAACTGCACATGCGGCGTATGATCCCAATTAGCCTGAAACCCAACTCTGAGCAGGCCCAGCTCCACATTAGCTCTGCCATTCTTCTCTTTGTTTTCACTGGACGCTCGCACAGAACATGCCTGTTGCACATTAGATCTGCAGAAATAATTCTACGTGAATCATGTTGATATTAAGGGGGAAGGTATGCTGTCATTGTTCAATGTGCCTTTGATGGAAGCGCAAGCAGGGGGGGGGTCGGGGGGGGGGGGGACCAGATGGTAAACAACTGTGAGGAAACATTTTCTGGAACAACTAGCCTGACTTTGTATGGTCAGAGCAAAATGAGTGTCATTATAGGCCTGCCATTTGTCATTAAGCGTATTTCCATAAATAAAAACTACAGACGGCAAAGTGGTCGTTGTTAGTAGAATGTCTGAAAAACAAAGGTCCAACTTATTCAAAGTACATATCAAATATCATATATGTAGTGAACATGTATTTTCATTCGGTTATGGTAGTTTTGGTTTAATAGCTTTACTTTTTCAGTGTCTCTAATGGATTTCTGCCTCAAACCTCAACACAGTGGAAGTAAATGGAATTTACTCATGGTTGCCAACATCCATTTTCCATTTTTACTCCGTTTGTGCTCTAAAGGTTATTCAAAAAGAAAAAAGGAAACAAAGAGGTGCAGTTATAATACACAGTTGCCCATAAAGTTGACATTGAATTCTGTCACCTCTTATCAGGAAATGGTTTTGACAATGTCATTTATTTTTCGTTTGGTTGGAGCAACCATATATAAACCACAATAAATCAATTAAAAACATTTTAAATGGTTCATTAGTGATATTTAGAGTACTTGGTTCGTTTTCCATCTTTATAGTTTTTCTATTTTTCTAATTCTTTTTCTTAACCAGTTGCATCAGCTAATGTTGTTTCTATAATTATCAGGCACCAAACTTTAGCCTGGAGATATTCTTGGTGGAAAATCTGCTCAAATGCCAATGAACGTTAAAAAGAGCTGCTATCCCTCAGCATGATTATTTTAAGAACTATCATCTGCTACTTCATAAAATGAAAATACCATAATGTTCTCTGAAACAGCGTCCAAACAGCTCACATCTGAACTATTTTGTGAAAAATACAAAACTTAAACATCATAATGTTCCATAAATGAAGCAGCCCTTCAACTACCTACAACTAGAAAAATCTGAAAGCTTCTTGGGATGGTGGATTAGGGTCCTCCAAATGAAATATTTCACGGGTCACATCATTTCTACCATTCATCAGCACTTTTGATAGAGACATTAATGATTCTCATTCAACCAACGTGGACTAAGCACTGTATGTGCAATGAAAAAAAAAAAAAAAACAGGATTTATTTCCCCTGACAGCCTCAGATCAGTTATGCCGGCAATCAGATGCTGCAAACATTAACACACGGTGCGTTCACTGACACTCAGCCCTACAAAACAGCTCAGTGTGAGTCCCATTCATTAGCGGGCCGAGCTGTCAGCACTCTGGGGGGGGGGGGGCATTAGGCAAACCGCACTGCACATTTGCAGTTTGAAGTGACGGGGGAATAAAGTCCTCACTGTTTCCCCCCCGTACAACATCCAGTCAGAGGGTCCCCACTCCCAACTGCAGCAGGATGAAATACGACTTTCTACGCGTACCAAGACTTCAGATACAAATGGTGTAATTGGGAATGACCAGTTGGAACATTCTAGCTGCCATATACATTAAATGGAAGAGGTTTTCTCAGAAAAACATTACATTTATGAATTGAGAAAAATAACCTGAATCATGAGAGGTAATATTAGACTGGGAAAGCTCTGTATGATTTGTTCAAATAGCTTCTATAGGTGTCAGGGTTTTGCCTGAAGTCATCAGTTTTTCAGTTCTCTTTAAATAGTGACAAGTTGTGGCTGCACATTGGCAGTTATCACAGGTACCTTAAAGCTGAAATTACCTTTTTCAAACCCTTTCTATGTTGAGTTTGTTTTTCCTGTGCATTCCATTTTGTACATTATTCTCTCAAGATACTATTGTTACATTCCTCTGATCTCCCACTGTTTAACACCACTGTTAAATAAAGCAGTTCAGAGTTGAGGGTGTCATTAGTTTGTTTGTAGGGCCTGTCTGGAGCCTTTTGCACGATGCCAGGAGGTAAAAAGCAACATCACAAATCATAAAAAGCACAAAGCTTTGGACAAATTAGCATTTCAGAAAACAAATGAACGCAAATACACAAATTTTTTTTACAAGTTCCGAAACAAATTGACATGTACGAAAACAGATTAATATTCCAGAAAACAAGATGACATTTCTTAAACCAAATTGACATTTCATAAAACCAATAAAAACATGGAATTAAGTTGTTTTACAATTCAACTACAACACCCACCTCTGCCAAATAAAACCGTATTAATCTAATCCTCATTTTACTGACCATCTTGGGTCACCATAGGTGATCCTATAATTGCTCAGCCTAGAACTAGTACATTTGTGTTCGGAATTTATTATTTCCGAATTCATTTCTCCTTCTGCTGTCCAGCATCATGGCGAGCAAAATGATTCTCTGAGTGCCATAGTTATTCCAAACAAATCAGACTTTTCAAGGAAAGTTTTATACTCATGAAGCTTTCCTTGGAAATAAATTAGTTTTTGGAAATTCAAAATTTGTTTACCAAATTGTAATTTGTTAGTTTTTGGGACTTGAATAAGTGTTTTGCATCCTGTTAATTTGTTTTTTTATAATATACCTTAGTAAAAGTGTTTCAGCATTTGTAATGTGGTCTTCCAGGCCATTGTACATTTCTGATAGTTAATGAAGACAAATAAACAGGGCTGTAAATACTGTTTTTTTGGTCAGTTATTTGTTTGTTTTGTTTAATCCTGCAGGTGCATAAGGATGGCTTGGTTTCTACATAAACTGTCATTTTAGAAAATTGAACCATCATCACGTGATACTCATAGTTAGTCGAGTGTAAGTAAAGTTTCCTTCTGCAGGTGATTTCCTGTGAGAGAGATCACAGCTAATGGGGGGGAGGCATTAGATGGTTTAAACAAACGAACATCTGCCATTCAGCTCTTCCAGGAGAATCCAAATCCAAATCCTGCATGAGCAAGAGAGACATACTTTTCCATCTTTTTTATTGGAGACAGGGCATTTTGCTTGATGGATTAATAAAAAAATAAAAAAACACAGCCAAGATGTAGCAGGAGGTCAGTGAAATTCCCAGTAATTATGGCACAAAATCCCCTTTCCTTTTTAAAATCCAGCTTGAAAGTCAATCCCACTTTTCAAAACTAAGATATGACAAGGAAGCATTTTACTTTTGGCAAAAATGTCCAAGATTAGAACACAAATGCTGCACAACAAAGCATTCAAGCACTCCAATAGGACTTTTAAAATCTCCTCTCTAGTTTATTCTCAAGAACACAATCAAATGTTAAACCTCTTTCCTTAATACTATTTATCCAAATACGTCAGATCAATAGATTCAATTGCTGAATGGGACACTATCCACATCACCAAATCAGGCCTGTGTTTATGCAGACATCTATAAACTTATGTTTGCATACCTTATAACCAGTCACTATAAGAGCAAATGGATCAAACTCTATCCAACCATTGTTGATCACATTCTCATATGGTGATGAGGCAAATAAGGAAAGTTTGTGAAACTACCACTGAATTGTGTATTGATTTGTGTTGTAGGACATTTTCATAAAGTAGGTTTATAATTTACACACAAATATGAAAATTTGATAGCATAAAAAACTCTTAAAAATTTAAAAAGGGTATTTTTATTAGTTTGAAGCACTAATTCCTTAAAAAAAAACAATTTGTTTATGTCAGGAAACTTGATAACCAGTTACTGGACTTTCAGGAATGGAATTCCCTATTCTTTTATATTTCAAAGTTCAACGAACTTTAATTTAAAAATGCTTCAACTGAATGTACAGTTGATTTTTTTTTTTTTTTTTTTTTTAATAAAGTTTGTAAGAGCATCTTTACTTCATAGAAACTCTCTAAGGCGCTCTTTAAACGTAAAGGCAATATGTTCCTCAGTACAGATTTTTTGTCCTTGTTTCCCTTGTCCGGACCTGATTTAATAATACTGCTGCTATCATATTTAAACCAAACTCAGATTTTTCATAACGTAGTATCAATCTGTAATCTTAGTTCTACCATGAAATAAATATTGAAAACCAAAATTAGTCTTATACTGCTCCCTGTTTATTGGGATTTTGGTTCTAATAAACAGCGTTTTCTTCCAAACAAGAAATTATTGTAATAAAAAGGCCGTAGGGATGTTTACAGGACTTTCACCCAAGACACAAAAATATTGAGTTAGTCAGTTATTGTTCAGGCTTCAGCTTTTTAAATACATATATATATATAGATTCATCTTTTTATTTAATGTTTGGATGATGAATCCTACACTTATTGTTAAAAAAATACAAGCACAGCAGAAATGCCCTATCATAACAAATCAAGTTAATCAGCAAGGATTGCCTACATTTTGTAAATAGCGTACATTTGTTACGTTTCACCATGACATCTTACACATCCCATCAAAAAGATCAGTTCAAAGACATCCTCTTGGAGTTCAAGATAATCAGATAAGAACTTAATTGGCCTTTATTTAGAATATATTGCATTTTTTGTTCAGCTGTTGCCAAGATTACAGAATATATACGTAATTTTGATTAACAAGTGGCCTCGGGTAAGGTTAAAAAAATGACTTTTTTGTATGTAACGAGGTGTCTTTTATTAATATATAAACTCAGATTGCATCTCAGTTTGATAATCTGAGAATACTGCTAGGACTGACCGTTAAATAAAACAAGTTTTGCACTTCGACAGGAAAATGGGGTGTGATTGATGTACTGTTGGAATTATGTGTGTGACAAGGCAAATTATTCCCCTTACCCCCATTAAAGTTAAGTAGTAGAAATGTTTTCGCTGTTCATAATATTGTGACAGCTTGACAGCAGCTGCATCATATTAATGAAATTTTAAGCAATTCTGAATAAATTAAACCAATATGAAAGATAAAATATACAGGGGGAAAAAACAGATCTGGCAGTTTCAGACTGCAGAATCAAAAAAAGTCTGAAAAATAAACCGATTCCACAGTTTAACCCTCTTAACAATACCTGCAGAAAATATTTGCATTCATCAATATCCTGGAATCGTTTTTAGTTTGAGTTTTAATTTTGTTGTGGGTCCAAATCGGTCTCATTAAGTTTGATTGCAGGTTGTTGGAATATTCAGCGTGGATTAAAATATCAGAGGGCCTTGGGAGCTCGTTTTCTGGAAGATACATCCATAGTAATCTCCCAGATGTGAAATGCATGGTGCTGGAATCATTGAAGAAAAATTTCCTCATGGGCCTTCTGTGGATTTCAGTAAAAATAATCAGAAACTGCTGGCACAGGGACTGTAAGTCATTCTTTGATGAGCTTGGTGACAGTAACAGGAGGTGACAGTTGTAATCACTGTTGTAAAGCTGTGAGTAGCTGCTAATGGGAGGAAGAGATTCCTCACCATGATGTAAACTATGTGTATGGAAAGCATGCTGGACATGACTTGACCCAAACAGATGACCAAAACCTCTGGTCCAGCGTTTAAGCTGTATGATCTTCTTTTAGGAAACACTACAGCTCACATTTGAAACAGCCTAAAATATTGTTAATGTGGTATCTATGTGTACAACTCTGTGGTGGACACCAATTATTACATGATTTATAAAAGTGCAATTTTTCTCTTGAATCTAGGAAATATTATAGGCAAATTAAGCCACATTTGTATACATTTAAGGTACTTTACTCTCCTTTATACTATGATTAATCAATTGTCAAAAAATGTTGCAAATGAAAAAAAACGTACATGCTTTAAAATAAACTTGAGGAATAACTGTTTACTTTTGACGTATATATGAAATACTAATTGCAAAATCCTTTCTGATTGTTTGGGACCACTTGGGTCTAAAAAACATGTAATTTTGTGTGTTCACACTTACACTCACCTAAACAAGTCAATAGAACTCCTTTCAGAAGTTGAATATGTAAATGCATCCTCAATGCCATCAGTACCCCAGAGCTTGATCTTGGAATCCCGTATTTTGGCCACTTGGGATAACTTTGTAAACAAATTCAGGTAGGAAAGGCGTCAAAGGATGATGGTGCCAATTTATAATGAACACAAGCCCTACATGCAAATATTTAAGCAGAGTTATATTTAAATCAGTTGTCCTGTGAAGGACTGGTGACCTGTTCAGGGTTTACCTTGCCTCTGACCCAATGATATCTTATAGGCAGACATTTAGTTAATATCTCTAATATTAACTATTTTTCACACATCTGCATCCCAGACTCTGACAAAAAAATGTAGCTCTTAAGAATAACACATTAAGACTGAAACGCAAAGGAATAAAAAAATAAAATGCAAAAAACAAAAGATTCAAGACCTTTGCACATTATAGGGGGAAATGGATATACATGTATATATTAATATATTTAAAATCTCCGAAAACATACTGATCTAAATACAATGGCACCTTCCAAACAGATTGCCTTTTTCTGACAATAATTTTCTTTACAAGACCTTAATCCAGGAGATTGATTAGAAAGGACCTTTGCTCACACTCCAGGGTGACACATGCAGGTGGACACTCTGCTAAAACTAACCATTGTGTTTATGTTACCTTTTCATAAGGTCCGTTTCAACATTTTCAGCATCTCTGTTTAAAAACCTGCCAATCAAAATCCTTACTGCCAGATGAATGCCTTTTTCTGCTAACCTTGCCCAAGGCTGCTCACCCATACAATTTCCTCCCTTCATCTTCTTTTTTTAACCTCTTCTCTGCTTTTACTGTATCCCCTGCAAAAAAAAAAAAAAAAAGAAATCATCATGCATAGTCTAAATCACTTCTAAATGGAAGCGTATGTTGCCCACCAATAAAAGTCCACGTCCCTCATGAAGGCAGCAGAAAAAAAGCTGGGAACAGTTGCAGTAGAAATCTAGTTGGGTAGGTGTTAATGTTTATGGAAAAAGTGATGGAGAACGGAGAGAGAACCCAGCAATTTAAAGTTAGCAACGGGACCCACCACACACACATTTTTTTCATACTGGGCAAAAAAAGAGCCGCTTAGCCAATGTTTGCACTGCTCATCTGGACAGGCAGGGAGATAGGGGGTTTTCACTCAAAATGGAGAGAGTTTATTGATATGACATGCCACTGTAAGAAAAAAAAAGTTGGCACTTCAATTTGAAAGTCATCTACAAATGGTTAAATCAGGCAATCCTAGCTTTCTATTAAATCCTATAAAGTATGCCAACCTGTTTGGACAGCTTTACATGTACAAATTTATAAGGAAATCATTTAAATCAAGCCAAGAGTTTTAAAGTTTAAATGCTGTGAAACATAAAGTTTGTATTTAGTTCTTCATGGTAAAGATGACATTGTTGGGTGAAGCACTGAAAACTGTCATCATCAGAAATACTTCAAACAAGTAAATGCATCGTCAAACCAACAGTGGTGTAGGAATTGACCACAGATTCTATTCTCAGTTGTTCATTGTCCGAACATTTACACAATGGTCAGTAATCGGGCTCATCATTAGGATAATTAATTTGAAGTATGTATATGTGTTACGTAAATGTTAACATATTACATATTTGATGTAATATATACATATAGATATACATATTTTTTGTAATATGTAAAGGGAAATGGTTGCTGTTCTCCGTATTTATTTTCCGTCTCAATGCATTTTTTTTACACATATAAGTATATATTTTCTTTTTTTTTATCCTTTACCATTACAACCATATACACTGGTCATCCAGTATTTCCTGCTATTTTAGCAGTGCAAAGAAAATGTCTGATCATTAAAAAGATCACAGGTTAAACCAGGCAAACACGCTACAGCCATAAAGTTTTAGGCAACAAAGTACGCAACAGCTTTAACAGATTTGAGGCAAAGTGGCTCAGTAATCTGTTATCAACAATCCCAACAATCATTCAGAGATTATGGATGTTAAAAGCAGTTGCGTAGATTTGTTTTGACAAGGTGAAATATTCCCCAAACCTAATATTTACAGCAGACAAGCATCTTCACACTGGACACCAGAAGAGGTGGATGAGCTCCGTAAAGTGATTTGCATCAATTTAGCTAGCTAATGTCCTGGTCGGGTAGTGAGCTGTGCTGCTCTTATCAAATGACATAAATAAGAGCGAACCTAATGTGTTTCTGTGTTGCCTTCTCCTCTGTTATTGTAAGCAGTGAGGGATGTAATGATGGAGGTCCAGCTGGCTGCATCAGCCACAGCTCCTAATCCAAACACTCTGACAGAGTGCAGGTGGCCGCCGCCTTCTCTGGAAAACACCAGATTGGAGCGAGGCTTCCTTTATAGCTTTTAAATGAAGGCGCAGGTCAAGGGCTCCCACCTCAGACCCTGATCAGAACCGTGACCCCCACTCGTCAGGCCACTCCCGGCTGGAACAAAGAGAGGGCGAGGTGTAAACCAGACGCTGACCGCTGACCCCCCTGCCAGACTACCTGCGCCTACAAAGCCTTCCTCTGATGGATGAACGCTCAGCATTGCTCTCGTTGCGTGTTTGTATATAAGAGCCATCATTTCCCAGCCATTCTTCTCCTCTAAGTGTACAGACACTTCCCTTTTAGAGGACTCAAGCTGCTAATTTTTCAGCAAGTTAGAACAGGAACCAATCCAGACGTGGAATTTCCATTGCAATCTCACACAAAGCGTTGCCTCCTCATAAAATAGTTTAGTATGTTCAGAAAGTATTTTCTATACAATACAGTTCTTTGCAGTATATTTTTTTACCACCACAAGACATACCCAGATGCAAGCAAGGTTAGTTAATTTACTTGTTCAATATTTATATTGTGGAGGTCTCTTGTCAATGTGAAATGAAAAAAACTTTTTAGTTTCCTTGTCTGCATTTGGACAATATACGGAAATCTATTTGTTACAATACTGGCCATCCTATGACAATTAAAAAAAAAAAACATTAAGTAATGACAGGTTCCACACCTAGCATTTATTAAAAAATAATGATCAAACATTAACATGATTACATAGAATCTAATGCTGGCTGAGTGGATTTGTGCATTTTAACCTCCTGAGACCCGAGCTTTTATTTGGCATGCATTTTAGCTTTTTTTTTAAAGATATATGAGATACATATTTAATTAAATGTTTTTACAATTTTGTTCTGACAGTCCCATTGACTAATTTACATTTTTTCTATTACACAATAAGAACATGATTGGATGGAAATGTATAAAACCATTTTACTTTAGATTTCAAACAGTGTCTGATAGCATCTGCTATGAGGCCAAGAGGTCAAAGCTGAAAGAAAAAAAGAAGTATCATGGTAAAGAGAGACAAAAATGCAACGTCCTCTTATGAGGACACAGGGTCTCAGGAGGATAACTATGTAACATTTGATGAAAAGAAAAAAAAGCACTCTAAGATATATTCCTAAGAGTCTGAAAACATTTGTTCCAGCTTTACTTCCTACAATGACTGGACATTTACCATTTTATAACGCCTATGATTCGCCCACTGAGAGCTGTGAAATTTGCTCTGCCGCATGGCTTAGAAGCTGTTTTGGTACAACTAAAAGACCAACATGAGTGAGATGGCCACCTGGAAGGAGTGTACACAGCCTGTTTCACTTAGAGGCCGAATTTTTAATCTGGACAGATATTGCCTTTTTTAACATATCTTCCCACAGTTGAATATTGATGAAAAAGGCTAGAAATCAGGGAAATGCCACATGCTCTGACAGCTCTGAAACCATTCCCCTCCTGTGTTGCTGGAATTAATGAGTGCTGATTTGAATTTAATGCTCCGCTGCTTCTCAGTTACTGCAGAGCGAGCAGTTCTGGTTTGTGATGACGAGTAATGGCCTCCTCATCCAGTCCAATCACCTTTTCTGTGCTGCCAATCTGACAGATTGTATCTTATTTAGGAAAATCACCGAGAGGCTTTTGGAACAGAGCTTCCGAGATGTTAGAGAGCAAATTAAATGTTGTTCTTTTTTTTCAACGTTTTATTATCCCTCTAATGTTTCCACCACAGAGGCAAGGTCATATTTTTTTTTTACATTGTTTCAAGTTGTTAATGTTCATTCAAGATGCCGAAACATTTCCATAGACAAACCAAGTTCAGTCAGGTTTGGCTCTGAGTCATCGGGTTTCATTCAGAGGATCACGGTGTAATTCATCATAAAATTATACCTTTCAATAAGGCATCTGTCACCATCTGTCAAAGTCATGCAGAGACATTTTCCACGTGCACAGCCTGAGCACACACACATCACTTCTGCCGTCAAGTAAAGCGGGGCTTTCATTCCAATAAGATTAAAGTTAACAGAAGAACTGTGTTAGACATAGATTGTTAAGTATATTAAAACAGACTAAATGTATTGCCATTTCATAAACTAACTAATTAGGGAGGCAGGCCCCCTTATTACTATTGAAAATACTTAATATAATAATAGCACCTAAATATCATATACTTACATATTGTGACACTTTATTACATAGTTATAAATTCTTCCACCAGAGACGTATTGTAATTGTGATTATGCATAGTTAGATTAAGAGTTGACATAATATGTAGGCCTATGCCGTTGAGTTAATCAGGCGTGTGTTTATGCTTGTAGTTTCTGCAGAATAAAACACTGCATTAAATGGGGATCGAGTCACAGTTTATGACAAATACAACTCACAGACCACACACAGATATGATACATCCCCTCTGCCTGAAACAATATGTTTGCTCTTACACACTAATCACCGTGGTTCCCTCATAATTGTGATTTTGTGCTTTGCAGTCGCCGGGAACAAAATGTAATATTTCACTGTGATGTTATGATAGCCTAATTCCCCCAGTTGGCCCCTCAGCATGTGAAACATAGCATAAAGTGACATGCAAGTGCAAACAACAAGGGGAACCACAGGTGTTAAAACACTCCACGGAGCACGGGATGATTTTGACATATTTTTGTTTCATTAGCGGCGTATTAATCCATCCGAGTGCCTCTACACCTGCGCTGTGAACACAGCACTCACCTCAGCACCGACGCATTCCTCAGTGACAGCTCCACTCCATGTGTCCACCTGTGGAAGTCACAAAAACGCATTCCCCCACGGCTCCTCCCGCCCCGGGCCCTGTTGTTTTGACAGGCAGCGGTAGGAAAAGCAGCAGCTGGGATCGAGAGGCAAAAGCGCCTCGCGAAAGCTTGCTCAAGTGTTGGCTGACACAATCAAAATGCAATCCATTAAGAGCCGGGAGATGATAGCAGCGGCGGTTTGTAACTCGTCAGCTCGGTTAATGGCCTGTCTCGGTGTTCACTGTTAGCTGATGTCACGGCATGCCGAGTGAGCCTGAACGCAGAACCCGGAATGTGTTCTGTCCTGGCCTGCAGAGATTACGGCAAACAGGATCATCTGATAATCAGCCCTTAATGTCTCACTTGACAGTGCAAGAAGACTTTGAAAAAAAGGTGGCAACTTGACGGATACAAAAAGTCTATCAAATTGGCAAACTCAAAATGAGTTTGTCATAAAGAAACTTTATCCGCTATAGTAAAAAATATTCGCTGAAAAAATGTAGTGTGTTTAAAAAATAACTTTTTAAGGCTACATTTACACTACAGTCTGAAGTGGCCCAAATCTGGCTTTTTTGCCCTAATGCGACCTGTATCCAACCTTTTCATAACAGTATGAACAACACAGATTGGATTTTTTTATCAAATGTGATCCAGCCTACTTAGATATGGGGCACTAAATTCAATACATACCTGATTAAATTCTTTAAATTCTTAAATTCTTATTCTGTGTCCTGCTACACGGAAGAAAAACTACAATGAGGACAGACAATAAAGCGGAAAACAGTCAGTGGAGAGAGCTTTCTGACTTAATTAGTATTTGGGATGATAGCTCCATTCAGGCCAAGCTTGAGGGGTTTTATCAGAATGTGGCGATTTTTGTTAACATTTCCCAAGAAATGGCCAAGCATGGGTATTAACCTTTTTGGGTATAAAGTAGTAGTAAAATAAAGAGCCTCTGGGTCAGAAATAAGAAGCCTAAAGACTTGAACAAATGAAGTGCCCGTGGGTGCGTCACCTGTCCATTTTTTGGAAAAGCTGGAGCCCAAACACTGAGCATGCTCCAAACATGAGACTTTATTGCATACTCCACTGTGCATGTGGGACACTTTAGGTTCACTTGCAGTTTACACGGAAATCCACATTCAAGTCGCATGTATCTAAAAATATGAACGACCACACCAAAAAATTCTGATTTCACAAAAAATCTGATTTGGGTCCGATATTTTTGTGAAATCCCAATTATTTGACCAGTATCTTCAATTTTTCTAACCTTGTTTCTTACTCCTTACCCATACACTTAGTCTTTCATGGAAGTCTCCAGACAAATACTGGAGCCGAGCGTGAGACAAATGCACAACCTGACTTTTGAAACACATTAAAAATGTATATAAAATAAAAAGATATTGGACCACAGTATTCATAGAGAGAAAATTCAATAATACGCTTTTAAAAACACTTTGTTATTATTATTATACTGCTATGTTTTTCCAGTGTGGACCCAACTTTTCCCCTTCTGTTGTGACAATGGGTTGCTACACCTTAGATTATGCTTGTACTTTGTATTGGTAGAAAACATCTAGATCTCAATGGAAGTCTAAAATCTGTGCAAAAAATGTACATTTCAATAGATAAATAACTAATTCACAATTTTTCAGCGAAAAAAAAGAAAAGGATCTATACTTTCTATCATTCCCTGCTGAAAACTGTCAATGTGGTGGAGTTTATTTGGAACTTAACTTTGACCAAAGCTTTACTGTTCAACAATCTTCAGTAACCATTATAACTTCAACAACTGCCTACAAAATCACTAAACAGTGTCAGTCCTTGATGTATCTTTACAAGAAATGAAGAAACTGGGTACTCTTTGTTTCCATTTCTTTTCCATCTACCTAATGTAGTATTTACTTTACTACATTTGTTTGACAGCTATTGTCAACAATGACTTCTTCAACTAAAATGTTAAATTTATACATTCTGCCAACTTCCAAGATACGCTAATTTGTTATGTGGAGAACTGGAGTCATGACATCATATCTGTTCTGACGTCTGTTCCGTCCATTTGGCAAAAACTAGTGAATGCAATCTCTCACTGGGTATTTATTTTAACAGTCTTGGTTGGTTACTTCCTTTAGGAAGATTATTTGTCACAATTACAATATCAGATATAGAGAGTTGTGTGGTTTTTAAAAGTTTAAGCAGGCTTTACACAGATGAATAACTTGGAACCCATTAAAATTACATCTAAACGTTTTTGGCATGATCTCAGTTTCCTTAAACCTTCTAATGTGTTGAGTCATCACTATCTAATGTTATTAAATGCATATCTCCATTAAAAGCATCCCTTAATCCACTGATTAGCTGCCACATTTACTTAGCAAACACAGTGAGCCCACGTATGTTCATGCAGCTGAGAATTAAAGCATTATTTATGTCAATATGCTCTCTTGTTCACATTAGGTCCACCATGACCAGTTACAATATTGAATTTACAATTATATTCATTTTCTCATCTACAAAACATAAAAACAAGTGGATAAATTCAAGCAAAAGATTCTACATGCATACAACACTAACCAAGATGTCCCTGTGAGTTAGTACACTTAACTTTTTCTCTTTTTATTTTGTTGAGTGAGTAAACCCAAAATTATTCTGCCCAATGCTCCAAAATTCTACCTTTTTGCGTAGTTTTTGCTTTAGCATAGTTCGTATTTATACAGCCAAATTTACAGTATTTCAACTTTTTTAACTGATTTTTTTTTCTTGTCAAGCTACAAAACAAAACAGTGATAAAATGATATGACATTTCTAAGTACTGTTATGTGAAGGCACTGGCACCCTGTACTATGTCTCTGTCTCAGGTTCTAGCACCTAGCAGTCAGGTGTGTGGTACTCTCCCACACCCACTCCAACATCCATTTTTGACCCCTTTTAATGGGATGCAACTGTCAAAATGTTTTGATTCCACAAAATGATGTGAAACTAAACTGATCACATCCTAAATTTACCTGTGTGTATCCATTATTTTCATTAAACTGGATTAGCATGCCACACACAAGCAACATTTATTTGAAATTAAGAATTCAAAATGTTTTTTTATTACAAGCTATTGGTTCATGTACGCTGAAATTTGCACTAAAACATTCATTGTGTTCATATCGTTTAAGCAAATTTCTTTAAAAATTCCATAAGGCTGTGGTGCCCACCTTTACTAAACCCTGTCTTTGCCTCTATGGCCAACAAGTGCATTTTAAGTTATGGTGGTCAAATTCATATTTACACATGTGGAGCCATGACAATGATTTTACATGTGCTTTAACAGCTCCGTGCATTTGATTTCTCATGAGTTTTGAGTTAAATGTGCCTGATCTCTGTGGTATGAAAATGAGAGGATGCAGTGCCCTCAGCAATCTCTTTTACAAATATATTGTCAGTCACACTAACGAGAGTGAATGCGGCCTAATTAGTTGTTTTCACAACTTAAAAGAGAGATGTGTGTTTGCTGGAGAGAAACGCTCACTTCCTTGTGCTCCGGTGTGTTGCTGTGTGTCATTGTGTGCGTTGTCTGTGAGGGACTGTTTGACTTTGAGTGACGTGAACCCGCGCTGGCCCTCTCAGAGAGGACACGCTGATTAGCTAATCACCTGTGTACACAGAGCCTGTGCCTCTCCTCTCCTCCACATCCTCTCTGACAGACGACACGGTTCTGCTTTCACACCCCCTTTTCATTTCAGCGTGGATAACAGCCCTGCTGCGCCCGGTTTCGATGCTGAAACACGTTTACTGTTTGAACAGTCACCAGGTGAGGTCTGGCCCCCGTCCATTGTCCCGTCCCGGAAAGAAAAGGGAACGATGAAAAGTTAATCTTTTAATGCAGGCGAGGTAGAGGCTTATTACTCACTGGAGGATTAAGGATGTTTTTTGTTTTCCATGACATTAAAAAACAAATGGTTAGAGCTCTTTTCTTTTCTTTTCTTTTTTTACCTCCCAGTAAAGACAAATTGGGCGAACCTATGTGGAGAAAAAAAAAATCAACACTTATCTATCACTGTTGCTAGTCACTGCGGTGTATGAATGTTATCTCAGGGCACACGCGGCCCGTGTTATTGTTCGGGAAACTCGCTCCTAATTAGCTTAACACAGCTAACACATTAGCAGTGTTGGGTAAGTTACTTTCAAAATGTAATCCGTTACAGTTACAAGTTACCTTGTTTAAAATGTAATTGTAATGTAACCTTTTCTATTACTTTTAAAAAGTAATGTAACTAATTACTTTTGATTACTTTTTGATTACTTTAAGGTTTTAATGAGTATTAACCCATGATTAATTTTAGCATGTTATTATTAGCTATTGGCCGCAGCTAGCAGTTCAAAGCTAACGTCACGTTAATGATCATAAACAACGTAAATAAATTCATAAAGAAATCGGAGACAAGTCAGTGGTATCCGGATACAACATTTTAGTATCTATACTTTTTTAAGGATCGATACTTTTGACAACCCTAGTCTGAAATGTAGGACATGTCCGGGAAAAAGAGCAGTTGGGTAGGCTAGGTAGGCTAGGCTAGGCTAGGTCATAGACATCGATAAACGTTTGTCGTAAATCAATACGCATCGTCTATCAGTGAGTTGCATATTTTGCAAAGGTTTTTCTTTATATTTTTTAAAAAATGTAACTAAATTTGTAATTCTTAATATTTTCGGAAGTAACTGTAACTGAATTACATATTTTCTCATTGTAACTGTAACGAATTACAGTTACTCTTTTTTTGTAATTAAATTACGTAACGTCGTTACATGTAATCCGTTACTCCCCAACACTGCCCATTAGCCACGCTGGCCAGAGGAGAAGGGCCAGACTGGACGGGCGGGCCTCGGAGGCCTGACGGGGCTCAGCCTGTCACTGCTCAGAAAAGTGATTCAGCGGCACGCTCCGCGCTGAATAAAAAGAGCTGTGGGGGGGGGGGGGGGGGACTAGCAGTTCATTCATTAATCACTGAGGTAAACAGGCCATCCAGTGACACCTGGTCGGGTTAATGCCCGAGACCCCAGAGTAATTACCGCCCCCCCCCCGGCCGGCCACGAACTTGAAAGTTTGTGATTGTAAAGGAAATGGGAATTAGCAGAAAGATTTCAGAGAGGCGGTCTCCAGTTCAGTGGTAGCACATTCGGCTTGCAAAAGAAAGAGGAGGAAGGGGTGGTGGGGTGGGGGGGTGGAGGAATGGGAGATGTGGACTGATTGGAGTTTTCCCAAAGGGGCGAGGAGAGGGGGCGGGGGGGGGGGGGGGGGGGGGGGGGGGGGGGGGGGG
>CAJRST010033334.1:21756322-21846758 GCA_907169785.1 Menidia menidia
GGGGGGGGGGGGGGTGGGAGTGGGCCGGGGTGGCAGGGGGTCAAGCCCACACCAAATTAGTAGTGTCTGTTATTTGAAACCAAAATAAAGCAGAAGCAGCAGCAAATGATTTCCCCAATGCTGGAGCCCTTTTTTTGGGGTTCTCTGTAGAAATTACCAAGAGGCCACATCGCAATTAGTGGTTTGTTTCTTTTAGACTGAAATATGGCCATAATTCATAGCTTTCAACCCATTTCATTGGGAAGATGTATTGGCTGGCCAAAGTGAAGAGGTAAATGTTACACATGATATGCCAATTTGTTACCCAAGAAGCCAATACACAAAGTATTTGTATGGGGACGTGTAGGGCAATATTGCTGTTCAGAAGAATAAAAACTGATTGTTTTCAGTTTAGATGGGAGTGAAAACTGCCTGTCCAGGGTTGCCATGCGTCTCTTTTTTCACATCACACTTTAGTGTGTTGTTCTGCTTGTGATGTTCCCCATTAGTGCCTTTAATAATCAAATAAACTGGAACATGGCTTACATTTCCTGTTCAGTGTATGTTCACCAGGGATTTGGCACAGTTTAAGTGACAGCCTTTCTCTACTCAGAGGTTTGCTTTGTAGAGAGTAAACAGGCATCAGTAACTGTTTACAAAAGATAGAAATAAACTTTATTTGTCATGCTGAATATGTTTTTTATGCTGTGTCCAGAGGCCCTCTCCTTTCTGGAGATTACCACGCTAATCTCCTCTCACTGACTAATTACTCTCTGTGTGGAATCATTTCAGTGTGAAGTAATGATCTAAATACAAATGTTTCCAGTCATGACGATTCTTTCATTTTCCAGATTGTTGACCTGGCTCGACTGTGCACGTGTTTTTTTTTTCCTAAGTGCATGCAGGACATTAAAACCCTCTTTCCCCTCTTTTTATTTTCCCCGTGCCGTCACAACATTTACAGTGTAGGACTTCAGACTTCCAGCATTGGTGCGGGGTCAGGTCTCTCAGAGAGCTGTGCATGTGAGTGTGTGCAGCTTCATAAAACACCACGGTGCTATAAAACCCTGTGGATAAAGGTTTTGTGCGAGGCTCTGAGTTTCACTTCTCTCTTCTGGCACCACGGGGGCTATTATACAATTCCCTTAATGATGCTTAATGATTTAATTGTGCAGCAATCATGGAAACAAAGTGATACACGACTTACTCATGTTGACATTTAACAGACCCAAATCCGTGCGCTCATTGAAAGGAGAGAGTACACACTACACACTACACACTACACACTCACTGTGCCCAGTATATTTCACCACGCATTTAGAAGCATCTAACCTCAAGTATTTCAATCAATCTTGTTTGTTATTAGTAAGCGTATTTGACATGGACATGGTACAAAAACAAATATCATTGTAAATGAGTTAGACAGAAGGCTTTTGTTCACCTGTAGCCCCTAAATAAGAGTTATACATGAAATAAAAGCAGACAGAATTGATTCAATAATTACAGTCAAAGGGTGGAAGTGAAAGAGAGATAGAAAAAGTATATATTCAACAACTCGTTCATTGCCAGAGACCATTGCATTAAAGTCTAGAAAAAAAAAGATGTTGCCCATACAGTGAGAGATGACAGCAGATAGACAGAAAAGTTAGGACAGAAACAATAGAAAAATAAGAGGCACAAATAAACTAGTCTTTATATAGCAGATCAGTCTGTAATCCTTTCTTCAAATGAGTTACAAATCGTTGGCTGCAACTTTTCCATACAATGAAAACTGATCTTACGTTAGATAATGCTTTTTTTTCTGTGTATCTTGGGTAAGTGCATTTATTCTCATTTCGGAAAACTGTCTGAGTGAAGAAGAAGTCAGGTTATGTACACTTATAGAAACCTGGTTTGACGTCTCTTATAAGTGTAGTCAGATCTGTGTAGTTAGACCCATTTTACCAATGATTCCAAATATTTTTCACAATTTCCTGTTGGAAGCTTTCTCCAGTTTCTTCCTCTTGTGCTAGTAAAGTATTCAAGATTCTTAAAATTCATATTTGGTAAGGTAAAACATTTTAATGTTAAATTGTTTCAAATGGCAAGCACATGAACATTTAGTTACATCTCTGAAATTCTTAACTTTGAACAATCTCCTACTGTGGCATTTTAATGTTTTGGGACAACATTTGCTCTGGTTTGGTCCTGCATAAGTCCTCCTGGCTGCATTTTAACTGAATGGAAAACTCAGCTTTCCACCCTCAGTAAAAGTACACCTTCTTCTTCTTCTTCTTTTGGAAATGATAAATTGGTTTGCAATAGTTAAAGTCCACTTAAAGTGCACTTAAGTGATACCAACAACAGATTTAACAATCTGCTACTTTAGAATAGGGGGTTGCAGAAGACCTGCACAAATCGACTTTAGCATGTGCCTGATTGAATCTTAATGGTGGAGTTAAGTCCACAAACTAAACCCTAAAATCCACAGCCCACTCTCAGAAATGGATTTATAATTCAAACATAGCTATGAATTTAGATTTGGCAATTATGCTGTCAAAAGGGATTTTTCTCATAGTTTTATTCAGTAACACTGTCAATTTGTTTCTTTTTTCAGTAAATAAAGGCATCCAAATGCCTGCTTTATGAGAAAGTTGGTTATTGTACGTAAGCAATCATACTCGTTAGATCGTGTTAGGGATATGTGTTGTGTAAGTCACAAACCTAACACCAAGTCATGAAATATCATTTAAAGAAAAACAGTAAATGTATTCTAGGAAAATACATTTATGGAAATACTTTTCTTAACTACTGAAATGTTTTACATGAATGGCATGGCAGCTTGGAATAAACAGTTAGCTTTAAGCATTAACATAAGTATTTGCAGGACTTAATTAGACAGAAAAAGGATCAGGTAAAAGAGATTTATTTTGAACTTATCCTTTCAGTGTTGTATTTAAAACCACTGATCACGTCATTTTCTAACAGTGCAATGGAGAATAAAGCTGTTACATGCATGTGGTTTCAGCAGTTACTTACGGTCCAGTTTGATGATGTAATAAATTAGTCATAAGTTTGTCATGAAGGGTAACAGTATTTAGTGAAAGAATCCATACATTCGACCAAATTAATTCTTGCCTAGAACAAAACTTAGCTTGTACACAAAGAACATTTTAAAGACATATAGGCCCTGACAAACTATTATTTTTTCTTCTAAATGAAGATCAGTTTGTTTTTTTGTTTTTGTTTTTTTGTTTGTTTTTTACTTGTTGTTTTTTGTCTACCCAACTATTGTCTTTCTCTTATCTATATTATCCATATTACCAGATAAAAGGGCCAAGTTCATAACACAATAGATTGTCTCCTAAACAGTAGGATATCGGGTTTTTTGTACTTTGGGTTTCTTACAAAAACTGTGTTTTTATCTAACCACTGGCTTTAACAGCATAGTAAACTGTTTAGTTATATTTACTGATAAATTCAGATGGACCATGAGATGAGTGGAATTTATTTTATTTTTTTAATGTCAATAAATGAGCAAACTGGGAATCGTTCCATGTGATGGGATTGCACCTACATAGGGGAGATATATAAAACCAGGTAGTGGCTATGGCTCAGAACCTCCTATCTTCACGGCTTAACACTAATAATAATGCAGAAAATATCTTCCACATTATCCTAGCTGTATTGTAATCCGTATTTGGCTTCTAGCTAGCCAGGTTTCCTCAGAGTCCTGCTGTTGGCCAAACCAGTATTTAATGGATAGCTGAGAGTTATGACATGCAAATGAATGTCATGGTTCTTGATGTTGTGGTTCCTGCAACATCCCACCATTTGCTCCCAGGCAGCTTCCTTTGGAAGTTGACTTTGGCTAAATCAACCAGCAAAACAAACCTGGAGGAAATCTCCATTGTAAACTGAGCTTCCATGAGTTAAGACACGGTGGTAGGAGGGCAAAGGCCCCACCAGATCAAACACATGGTCAAAAACACAACTATCCCAGAGGTGCCAACACAACTTATGCAAAAATATTCCATGCAGTTTTCATGAAGCATTTTCTTGGAATGAAGCTCTGTGTAATTTATGCTCAATTTGTCGAAGAACTGATGATTCTGCATTTTAAAAGCATTTTAACATGATTCAATTTGGCAAAAGAAAGATTTTTTCAGACCTCCACGACTACACAGTAAGATCAGGTTACTCTGTTCCCCTTGTCATCGTGCCTGACCGTATTTGAATTTTGACTCAAATTATTCAAATTTTTCAAATCAAGGCATTGATTCTTGTATGTGCAATTTCCTGCTAAGCATGACAGCTCTCTAAAATACTAATAAAGGCACCTATTTTCAATACAAAACGTATTTTAAAGAAGAGTACCAAAGTGCTGTCTCCTTAGAGTTAGAATGAATTTCACTCATTATACTTATACTGACTTTTTAAAGATTTTGAAATGGTTTTTAAAGAGTCAGCATGAAGAAGTGCCTTATATACAAAGGAAACTTTATTACTGAATGGGTAAAAAAAAAGTGGTAACTGCTCTTTTCAACTGTGTGCCTGATATAAATTCCAGAACTGTTTATCATCTTGACGGCAGGTGATTCACTCAATATAAACCGGACCATAGTTTCCATGCATGATCTGTGAAATCTAAATCTGCAGACGGCATTGGAAAAGTGCAAGCTAACAATAGTTCTCTGAGATAAAATAAATCTCACGATCCCCATTCATTAGTTTCCTTAAATACACTTGATTTAATCAGCCCACTGATAAGGTTAAAACAGTGATCCAGCTGCAGAGCACAATCTCCAACAGCAAATTAACAAAGGTTTCCGCATCAATGACTGTCAATCTTCCATGTCAGGGGAGGGTCTTTAGTGCAGGTCAGAGGCTGCCATGTGCAATCAGTGAAGATCACAGAGAATCCAGGGGAACTGGAGGGACTCTGAATAAACCCAGATGGGATCAGCGTGGCACATGATCATCAGACATTACCTCATCTTCTTACAGGAATACGCGAAAAACAAACCAAAAAACAATCATCTCACAAACATGCATGGTATTTAATTAAACTTCTGGCCATTCACTCCTAATATAAATACACGGTAAATATACGGTATGTATTTGCATATACATACACAGAAACTAACATGTTTAGTTTGTATGTTAAATTCATATAATTGAATTATTTTTTATTTCCCTTTTAGTTAGGCATTTTTACTCCTCTTCTTATATTCTATCTATTGTGCTTTTACATAATTTAGTCTGTTTGAGATACATAAACAGTTTTTGTCCTTTCCCTTCTATTTATGTAAGAAATGTATCAGTCAAAGTTTTATTAAATCCTAATGTTTTACACCATGCATCCTCCTCCACTACAAAAGTGCTATTTCCTCCTTTGAAAACACAATTTGTATTGTTTCTACACATTGGTGGTTGAACACGGACCAGTGACAAAACTCATTTGTATTGTACAATAACACAATAGTAGCAAGTAAATCAGTGCACGCATTTTAAGAAGAAAACTGCTTGCGTGTGAATCTCAGAAAGTTTGGGAACAGAGAAATTTGGCAGCTAGATCACAACAATTGTCCGGAATGAGCAAACACTCACCTGAAAGTGTGGATAATGGTTCGTTGAGGGTGATGTTTGAAAATGTTAAAATCCCAAATTAAATGGCTTCTGGAATGGATGCTGTTTGCTCTTGCTACAATCATAAAAGGGGTGAGTAAAGGCATTTGAGTATTTGTATTTACAATTGTAGATGCCCTCCTGTAGCTGACACTAAATGGTTATGGTCATCGTTTTATATACAGTACAGCACTTGGGGAAGAATGTATATTTGGGATAAGGAACTTATATACGTTGTAAACTTTATAAACAAAGTGAGTAAAAAAATAATAAAATCAGCAATACTGGAGTCCGGTGTTTTGTGTTGTTGGTGATACAGCGCAGTGGGTGCTGCCATTTTGCATTCCACGATTTGTCATTCCTGGGTTAAACCGAACACATTCCTTACAATTATTTACAGTTCCATTATGTCATCAATTCTTTGTGCTTTAATTGTTTTTTCTGCTAAATTTTATATCTAAATATTGCTTACTCTAAGCCAGCAAATTACTGGACTTCTGTTTAGTTGACGATGGCTGTCTATTTTATATCATAATCTGTTTGGCACTTTTTTATAATCAGGGAAATTCAGCCATGAATGGTTAAACCAGGGTTGCACGGTTGTGTGATTTGTGCTATTTCCTCATAAGAATATTCCTGCCTCAAATCTTTGGGGTTAGGGTCTTTCTATGGGAGTAAATGATCTTCTGATGAGTTTGTACTTGCCTTACAGGAACTACAGCTTCCTCCCACAGTCCAGATAGATGCATTTTAGGTTACCTGGTTGTTCTAAAAGTGTGTACATGAATCACTGTCAGCTTACAGAAAGATGGTTCCTGGTTTGAATCCTCTGTATAAGGAGCTTGCTGCTCTCCCTGTTTTTGCTTGGTTCCCTCCGGCTACTCCAGCATCCTCCCACTGTCCACAATTAAGAATGTAGGTTGATTAAAGACTCAATTTGCCCTTAAAGTGAATGTGAGTGGAGTCTTTTAACTATGTGTGGCCCTGTGATTAACTGGCGACCTGTCCAGGATCCTGACTGGGAATAAACAGTTTGGACAATGGCTGGATAGATGTTGGAGTGTAACACTCCATAATGGAACATGATTTAACTCCGTGCTTGTTTGGGGGGATTGAAACAATATTCCACATGTTCAATTTAAGAGTTGACGATATGGACCTGTTAGTCTTCTACTCTTATGTCAATGCTGCATAAGAAATGTTTGTTTTCTCAACAGAATCAAACAAGTTTTGCCATTGACCCATTGTAGTAGGTTTTTAAAAAAATAGATAGTTTAGACTGTGGGCTTGTGCTCTGTCATTATTTAGCAGTCTGTGTCTGGTAAATTTTCATTGTGCTATCAAAATCAATATGCTGTAATTTCTTCATTTTGTGCGCCATGTGTTAAATGTCTCTAATTCTTCTTGGAGCATGTACAATGCTATGCACTTACTAACACAAATTACTTATGAATCTGTAGACATTAATTTTGCTCCGCTTGCTTGCAAAAATGAAAACAAATGTTCTCATGCCAACTATGAAGGTTTTCAGTGACATACACTCCTGAAACGTGTGTGAGGACTCAGCCTACTTGATGCAATCACAACAGTCCTTAAACCCAACTACCATTCTCGAAGAGGACTACTAGGGTCTATAATTGGTCTGGCTTTGAAATATAGAAATTCAACTACTGTTAAAATTATTCTATGAGTATCTATATCCCCTTTCTTTGAATGTGTTGAATTTTCAAATTGGAAAGCTATTATGAACAGAATAAAGATGAATTACTTTCTGTAAATCAAAGGCTCTTCTGTAAAGAATTAGATTTGTTAGCCATGTTGTGTACATATGCAAACCAACTATAACCACCCAGTAAAACATTTCCGTTTAAAGTCATTAAATCACTTCCCTGAGCAACTGCACATGAAAAGTACACATCCAAACTGAAATGGTCCAGCTTTCAAAACTTTCTTCTAAAAGCAACTTTCACCTCACTATTGTGGATAGATACAGATGTTAAAAGATTAAAACCATTACAAGCCTCCTTAGTTTTTTTTATGGTCAGTGCACGCATTTTTTGTGATGCGTGCATGCTGCCTCTTCATTGTATTAAGATTAATGTCTTATTTTATATTTTAAGCATTGAGATCACAGTTCTAGTAGAAGTCTTCCTGTTGTGATTTACTTGTGTGAACAACTGGAGAATAAACCCTGATTAAATTATCCGTAGTCTCCTGAACATGACTTGAGTTTGTGTGGAAACAGCCCCATGGATTTAGCTGGGAACACTGGGAAATGTGAGTCCGCAAAAATCTTATCTCGCCCTCCTATAACAAACTGTACCACATGACACTAAAAGCATTGAGGGCTTAATAACTTGGGGGTGAACACGATGGAGTTATCCAGTATTTAAAGGATAAAGTCGAAGAGTGAATGTCAGTGATGATTTCATTATCCCCCTTGGTCGAGTAGAAATGACAGTGAGAAATGAGTGGAATAATGAAGAGATCCGCTTCACTCACACAGGTTGAAGCATGCGTGTCCAAAAGCTAAACACGCACTGCTGCTCTGATCCAGGTGACACAAAAGGTGATTAAATATTGTTCAGTTTTGTGAACTACTGAATCTGTGACAGAGCAACAATTGGTCTGAGAAATTTAACTGATTAAAAAATTCTTAAAATAATGGAGAAATAGCATAAAAGATCCATCCAGATTCAGTCTTGCTGGAATTAAACTGGAAACAGCATGAATCATCTGCAATCATCACTGAAAATGTTCCTATAGGCAAACAGACCTGAAACTATGATGGTGAATAGAAAGACCACATGTTGCATGTTCCAAAGATTAGCTTGATTTTGGCCCAACTGGCCTTAGACCATTTTTATCTACGCTATAGTCTGACTTCTTTCACTTCCAAAACAACTTGATCAAAATTCTCCAATGACAGATGACCCCAAAAGAGAAAACGGATTAATGTGAAATCCACTCAGGAAAGACCCTGCCAATTTTCAAATCATTTCTTTCCAACTTTTCTGCTGATGGTCTGGAGTATTTTCTGAGGTGGCTCAGAGACCACTAAACATTTCTTCTATTCACAACATATCCAAACCTTCTGAGAAAAGATTTTCAACAATAAATGCAAATAAAACTGAAGGTTGGAACTGACTTCGTACATAAGACACATGCTGGATGTGTCAATGTGTCACTCCTCACAAAAATATCAGTGGTTTGGAACATTTCAGTCATTTTAAAAACATTTGTGAGGTGCCCATATTATCATAGTAATACATTTTCTGAGGACATTTACTGGTGATATATAGATCACAATTTAAAGACCAAGTAAACCAAGAGTAGAAAACATCCCTAACACAATTCCCCCGCATTATAAACCAGGAGACCAAAGATTAAGCACAAACAATTTCACTCAATGGTACAATTACTAATTACCATTCAACCTATCTGAACAGAAACATGTGTCTTTATGGCACATTTTTATAATCATTTATTGATAAAAACAGCCATACACTCATACTATCTCAGGAGAAAAAGGGTTTCGGCCAGTAAAAGACCAACTTAAATCTGATATAATGTAAACAGCAGTGTTTTTATAACACATGTACACTGTTTAATATTTTTATACCAGCTTATTCCAAGTCACACCGGATGGGCGGAGCCTATCCCAGCTGTCATGGAGGAGAGACTGGGCACCCCCTGGACAGGTCAACACTCTCTAACGCCATATTTACATAAAGAAAATAACTTCATCAGGAGCACAGTGGTGTGGTGCTTAGCACCATTGCCTTATAGCTGGAGGTTTAATGGTTTTAATCCCCAGGGGACGGGGGGGGTTTTGTATGTTGAGTTTGCATGCTCTCTTTGTGTATGCTTAGGACCTTTCTGGATACTCTGGCTTCCTCCACACACATGCATGTTAGTTAAAGACTCCAGATGTGCACATAGGAGGGAGAACAGGGTTATTTGTCGCTGCGTGGCCCTGTGATGAACTGACAACCCGTTCAGGTTGCACCCCTCTGGGCCCATGTGAGCTGGGATAGGCCTTCCTAATACCTTTATCGATCCAAATAGAAGATTTTAAGGAAGTGTAATAAGTTAAGAACCTTGTATTTTAAATTCGAGCTCATCAACCGTAATACACCAAACTGGCAATAGACACAGTTTAATTCACATGTACCACTAGTTCACGGCATTTAGATGTTTAAATATTTCAGAGATCATATTAATCTGAAAGAATAATGTTATATTAACACACCGAGAGCAGTACATGGAATCCAATTACAATCCGAGTGTTGAACTAAACACCTTTTCCACACAAGTGAGGGTTATTCCAGTTACAGAACAGGACTGTTGAACAAGAAAGCATTCAGCTAAATAAACGGTGGCATTAATACTTCAAAAACTAAAAACCGCTACGTCCAGATAGGATTAGGCCTCTGTCAGCAAGATATGCCCTAGTTAAATACACAGGCCATCACCGGGCCAAGGTAGATGCAAAAAAGTCACAAAGTTGATTTTATGAGTAAAATATTTAAATCTATATGATGCTTTGATGCTATGAGCCATGTTTGAGATTGTTTGTTCACCATTGTGTAAGCCTGAATTTGTTCTTAAAATCGGTGTCATTATTGAGTACAAGTATTTTTAAACTAATTTTCCATCGTTTGCCCTAAAAACGAAAGACAACAGAATATTTAAACCACACATGTTTTTGAATGAGTTTTGATCCTGATTCATCTCTGATGCAACAGGTTTATCCAAAGGAATACTTCCTTATTCACTGACTCAGAAAGACAGATAATGTGTAGTCAGCTCGAGAATGATGGCGTTTGTGTATAGCAAATGGGGCATGGCTAAGTTCAAACACAGATATGGGAATTAAACTCACTTGTAAATGTGTCATAAATCTCCGAAACACTGACAACTGGGACATTTTACCCACATTTCACACTTAAGGGTTCACCATCGGCGAATAGCTGGTTATTTTTCACCATGTTAAGCTATGAAGCTGTTATTGGAGATGTTTACAGAAGGGTTAGTGTTAAGGAATTCCCCTGGAAATGGTGATTACTGCATGATCTGGAAATCATTTGAGCGCTTTATCTTGCAGGGTTAAGTTGTCTTATAATGGGACTTTTTCTTGCCTATTTATGATTTTAGCAGGCCTGCAGATTTCATATGAGGTTTCAGACGGTGTACAGGATCCCACGGGAAGAACAGTACAAACACGGCAATTACAACTGTTCAAGAAAATCAACATTACAGGAAAAAAGGCAAGTAGACCCATTTGAGAAGTGCAGAGGTTATGGTGTTCCCAGGCTTAATTATACAAACCTGCCGAAATACACTGTAAAGCAGTTTGTCACATACTTTTATACTTTAAAAAAAACTCTGTGACTTATTGAAATGTGAATTTAATGACTGTTTCTGGCGTATCTTCCAGTTGTTATGTTTCTTTATGTTGCCACCCACACATTTCTTTAGGAGGCCTCGAACCTGAGGCCGTCTGCTCGGGACAGTGTTTAGCATCCATGTTATATTCGTTATATTCCTGCTGTGTGGTCTCCACTCTGCTAGATGTGGAAACAGAATTAGCACCCGCACAATTTTGCCCACAATCTGGAAACATTCTTTACCTTCCAGAAATTAGCTTAATATAGAATTGTAATAAAACACCTCCAGCCCCTGGCATGTTGTTCTACCAAATAACATCTAACTGCCCATTACTCCCCATTAAGGCTAATGGCCTCACTAATTAGGATAATTCCATAAAAGGCTCTGTGTTTAGACCAAACTATGGAAGAGCATTAACTCAATAACACGACTGGGCACTCTTAAATGCTACCAGTGTGGCCTTTCTTTTTCAAGCGAGGCCATTAGTCCAGAGATTTTTTTATAATGTAGTGTTGAAAAGTGCTCTCTTTGCAGTACAGCTCGCAGCTGAAGGCTGGGAGGTCAGGTTACACTTCATTTCTCTTCATAATGTAAGGGTCAATTTAACCCGTTTTAAACTGTAGTAATGGGCAGGTAAACAGTGGGGATGCCATGGCGGGGTCTTATAGTAGTAACACAACCACCAGTGGACTTTATTGATCACCCAATTTAAAAACACAATAGTGAGTTCAGTCTATTTTAAATTCAAATAGTAAGTGAAAAATATGACTTGTAAAATGGCAAGTTCGCATAGAATGATCAACTATGGAATATAATGCACCTAAATTTGACTCCACAGCAAATATTGGTTATAATATAGGTTTTTTGGGATGATACTAAGCCTACATAGGAGACATATGTAATTTAGACATGACATAGTTTTACCTTCTAAGCAAAATGCTTTTTTTTAATCAGACGTTTTCTTTTTACAATTGCTCATGATAAGCCAGGATTATGTCTAGTTTCTGAAACACTGCAGAGTGACACAGAACAAATCCTGAAGGACCCGTTTTGTCCAAATGAAATAGAAGAAAATAATTGACTGCAGTATAGTAAAGAATGCTTTTAAATCTGCTCAGTCCCCCCCCCCCCCCACCCCCCTTTCATCTAGTTTCCACGAAAACTCATTGGAATCCCTTTAGTAATCAAGACAATTTTCTCTGGATGAACCACACAGCTTCTCCCAAATGTTTATAACAGTTTAACGCCATCATTTTCTGTTTTTCTAAGTGATGCAGCATGACCGTGCAGAGAGCCAGCATGCCGTATTAATTGTATTCTTGTGGGTACTGCTGATTGCCAGTCCGTATTGCTGCTGATTAACACCGGCCCTGGAATGGCAGCTGTTGTCCCAGGTGCTCTGTGTTTAGAAAGAGAAAGCGTCCAACATTAAATACTTCAGAGAGGAAGTCTCTCCCGGGGCCAAGGCCGTGCAGCCAGACCACATTGAAACACTTTCTGAGGGCTTTTTCCTCTCCGCTCTGTGTTGGTGTGTGGACGGCTTTAGGTAACCCAGATCACAGCGAGCTGCAAAAAGGGACAGAATGATAACATTAACTCAGATCAACAGGCAAGTCAGAACAATTAGCATTGTTTGCTTTTTTTCATTTTTATATCAGAACATCCAGCGACAGTCATTAGTTTGGATCTTTACTGCATAGCTTTCAACTTACAAACTTTACTTGACTTGTTGTGATTCCAGTGAATGAAAATTGGCGGCTTATTGCCATGTTGTTTAGACTCCAATTGTCATTTACAATAGACACAACAGCAGAGTAATGCAGAGGAATGAATTTAATGATGAATTTAAGTTATGTCCTTTCTTGGTGAACTTTAAAAGAGCTTTAAAATGTAAAATGATAAAATCTTACGTTCTTAAGTAGATCTATATATGTACTATGTACTATGTAATCTGAATTTGTAGAAATCCTGGTTGTAAGGTAAAAAAAATAGGGTAGAATAAGCAAGAATAAGCTTTGCTTCGGCCTATTCCTTTTTTGGTAAACTATGGGTTTGTCTATTGTTATTTTCTTTTTTTTTCTTTTGTTGTTTCTTGTGTTTAATGTGGACAATTTACCAAATTTACCAAAATAAAGTGAAAGTGAAGTGAAGTGAAGTGAGGAATAAAGCATTGTCTGCCCTCCTCTACAGCCTTATTGCCCTTTGCGCCTCTTGAAACCAGAAGTAACCACACCATATATATGTATCTTTAAGAATCTCCTCATTTCTGTGACTGCATTCATTCAAACACATGTCTTATTGTGAAATATTGCTGGCGCCACTCCAGCCAGGCTAATAAAATAAGTGTTATTATTTCTGACTTAGCGTTTAAACAGTGACCTGAGGCCACGGCTGCAGCTCACATGTGTGTGTGCTCAATAGGCACGGAGGCTTAGCCCCTCGCCAGTCCAGGAACTGCTAAACGGAGTTGATTAGAGCAATTGGAGTATTCAAGAGCAGAGCAACTGCTTTGATTCAGCCTGATTGCTGTTTGAGGGGAAATGGCCAAGAGAGGCACTATTCTGTCAGGAACTGTTTGGCAGAGTCCAGATGCCCCTCCCTCGCTCACACATGCACTCTCCTCACACAGACCTCCCACTCGCATATTTTCACCTCATATTCTTAGGCCTGCACATTTCAACCCCTGCCGTTGGAATATTAGCGTTGCGTCAAACTAAGCATGAAATAATGAGAGTTATGTCCCTGAAATGAGCTGCGTGAGTCATACTGGCCAGCATGGCACCCGCAAACACACATCAGGCAGGTATTTGGGGCTGAGATATACTGTTAGCCAAATTGTTTCCGATTCAGACGGGAGAGGGGATAGAAATATTTGGACTTTTTGGCTCGTGAGCCTGGCAGCAACCGGTTTGTTCTTAATATGGTCCCAGATAGTGACGAGCTGCCTCTCTTCTCAGTTTAACCAGAAGCCTGAAGCCAGAGAACTGGAGGTGGCCAGACACCGGCCCCTCACACATGTGAACGCCCCGTCCAGAGACCTGGACAGACCTGTGCACCACATCAGGTCTGTTGTGTTTTTGCCTTTTGTCCCCCTGCATCTGTCCAAATCTAAATGACTCAAAAACACTTAACCTCCTGAGACCCGAGCTTTTATTTGGCATGCATTTTAGCTTTTTTTTTAAAGATATATGAGATACATATTTAATTAAATGTTTTTACAATTTTGTTCTGACAGTCCCATTGACTCATTTACAGTTTTTCTATTACACAATAAGAACATGATTGGATGGAAATGTATAAAACCATTTTACTTTAGATTTCAAACAGTGTCTGGTAGCATCTGCTATGAGGCCAAGAGGTCAAAGCTGAAAGAAAAAAAGAAGTATCATGGTAAAGAGAGACAAAAATGCAACGTCCACTTATGAGGACACAGGGTCTCAGGAGGTTAAGGATATATTTTGTCCCCGCTTGTACAGTAGAAGCAATTTCAAAAGAAATGTAACTAACTGTATGTTAAGCTATCATTGAGTAATATCATTTACTTTAATTTGGAAATTACCTTATTTCCCCTCTCTCAAAAATAATGTCCGGGGAGAAAAGAGTGATTTAAAACAACAGAACTCACAAATAGCCCAAATACAAATGTATCCATGATTTCTTTCCTGTTTTCATAGGATGTTTAAAAAAAAAGATTCTTGCTGTTCAAACATATCATTCTTGAGGGAAAAACACAGAGGGATTTAAAGGCCGCTGGACCATTAATGAAATTCTCTACTTACTCACTTCTGACACGACTCCTTTAAATATCGAGCCATTGCTAGCAACAGCGGCTTTGCCAGGTTAAATATTTTTTCCCCTGCCATCATTACGCGCATGTGAAGTACACAGGACCTGCGTCCACTTTACATCATTTGCTCCATAATTATTGCTTCCTTCAGTTGGAGTGGGAACCCAATCTCATGGGGAAATATGTAATTATCAGCCACAGAATGATGAATCTGTTAATGTACTGTTGACGGGAGTTTTGAACTTACTGGAGTTGTTTTGCTTTTTTTTAAGGTGGCGATTTGCTGGTGAAATGGAAGTCCAGCAGGTAGAACGGTTGGTTGGTTGGTTGGTTGGTATTCAGCTGTGAAGAAACGTGAATTTTTGCACATCTGAGAGCAATCACAGAATGTGACAAAACCCAGACATAACAGTGTGCTGCAGCACTTGTTACCAGCCCATAAACACTTGCCTCAGTCAGATAGCAGTAGGGCCACAGCCATGGGCCGCCTCTGTGGAGGTGTCATTTATCAACGGCTAATTAACTGTTCATTTGACAACCTTTGGGTTCAAGCATGAAGCCAATTCATCAGGCCCAACAAACTGCCCCTCCCCAGGGGTGGTCCCCTCGTCCTGCTCACGACACCCACAGCTCAGAATCAGCCATATTTTTATTTTCTTATAGCATAATGCCATTTTTCCAAAGGTAGAGGTTACCTTTACGTAATGTGTTCCACATTTTATAGAACAAATGACTCTCCAGAAAGTGCTTTGTAAGTCTTGCATTTGTAAGATTAAAGAAAAAGTAGTGCACAAGGTTAGTTTTTGTCATAGTTTTCTTCATCTAACAATGACTTTATCTCATGATATCAGAAATAAGTGGATCTCTGAGCATGCTTTGATTCACTTCATTCAAAGAATAAACTTTAAGAAACACCATGTGTTCCCTGAATGTGCTACTGAACATGTGGTGCTAATTTCATGTGCTGGTTTGCTGAATCCACAGTTTGTAGCATGATCTGGGTTACATACTATTTCTTAAAATTGTTCATGTTAGTCTAAAATGACTTAATTTGAACTATTTTTTAAACCTGAAGTATTTAATTAATCCCCAAGGGAGCTTTTTTGTGTGGAGTCTGCATGTTCTCCCCGTGTCTGCGCGGGTTCCTCCCACTCTCCCCAAATATCTGTTAGGTTATTGGAAGACTCAAATTGCCCCTAGGAGTGTATTTTTTTATATTTTTTTTACCTAGTAAGAGATTGGTTTAGTATGGTTTACATCCTAAACCAAAAGATCAGGCTCCTTTGATTTTAAAGATGAAAATATGAATTAATTCATAACTCTGAGGATTCAGCAACTGTTTTTTTAATTGTGAAAACATTTCAATTGGCCTCAGGCCTGAGGCATGAGCCAAGAAAGTGTTCTATTACCACTCAAAAGTGACATGTGATGAAAAATATCTCACACTTAAGAACAAAGTTGGTCATTTATACCTCTAAAAACCTGTCAACAGCTAAATAATTTCCACTCCTGTGTGTTCTGAATGTTGCTTTGCAGACAACAGGAGAGTGTGTGGGGGTGTCTGTGGGTGTTCTCCTAAGTGTTAACATCCATGTGCTTGTGCCTGTGGAGCACGGTAAAGCAAACAGGTACATGCCTGTGTGTGTGTGTGTGTGTGTGTGTGATGACAGCAGAGGCTGTTAGCGGGCAGATGGAGGGATCTATCACACTGGGGTGACAGCAGATGTAGGACGGACAGAGGAAATGCTCACATAAAGCAACACTGTCAACGGCTCACTCTTGGTTTGTCTGATACCCGACATGACCCTTCACTGTGTGCTAACGTGCACGCACACGCGCACTGATCACACCCCTCCTCAGAAGTAACAGCTAAAGTCTTTAGCCCGCACGGCGGTTAATGGGACCTTCCTGCTCATACATCCTACTTGACAGCGGGCCAGTGTTCTCCGCACACACAACCAGAAAAAGAGAAATCGCAGCAATCCAGCTTGTTGTGCAAATGATAAATAAATCCAAAGATGAAAACAATTTTCAATAGCATGCTCCGCTTAAAACATTACATCTCAGAAAAGAATGAGTAGGGGTTCATTTGTTTGAAATTCATTACAAATTCAAGAATATATTAAAAGCTAATGCAAATTTAAGTTCCTTGGCTTGTCATCTTTCAGAAAACTGCACTTCAAGTTTGGCTCGCAGTTCAAATTGTCACAAGGGCAACGTATGAGATAGCAGAGCCAAAGCTGTTGTTATCCACATCCCCATTCTGACATTCCCATTCACTAACCGCCATTCCTGCAATTATCTTCACTCAAGCATGGAAGGCTGAAGCCTGAAGCCAAATGAGCTCTTTTTGCAGCAATTTGACCTCCTGGAGCAAACCTCTGGACACTTGTGAAGAAGCCCAGACTGTTTGCGAACCCTTTTTGATTGCGCGCGGGAATGAGCGGAGCTGCCCACCTGTCGGATACTTCACACACGCACGGCCTTTAATCAGTTTTCCCGACATGTCCTGAATAACTTTTCCTCTCTGTGAGCTCCACGGAGAAGGTGCTGAGTCTGTTCCTCCCGTGACTTCCTGCTATGTGATGATTAACGTCAGCGTAATTAATCCCCGTAACACGGAATATTTGTGAAACAGGTAAATGAGGCCTCTTTTTCCAGCTTGGCTAACGCATTTACACTGGGATTAAAGCGGCGGTGTTTAGTGACTGCTGAAACATACTGACTCAGTGTGTTCCCCTGTGCTCCGATAGTCCCACCAGAGGATTTCCTTACCCCCGCTCGCTTGATCAGGCCCAGGCCTCAGTGCACTCATTCATCCCCACCCCACCAGCCCGTGTGTGTGTGTGTGAGTGTGTGTGAGCGCTCACCTCGGCAGTAATGACAGCACACTGAAAGGAGACCATGCTGAGCCCGGGCCAGATCTCTTCAAGATGGCTGCAATCAGGCGTCAGGAGCGTGTCATTGCTCCGCCGTGCACACGTGCACACGCTGGCTCCGTGCACCGGTGAGCGGGGTTCACACACACTCAGGATTCGGCCGTGATGAAAATATCCGCGTGAGCGGGTGTGTGGCCTCACTGATGGGGATTTCAAATGAAAATGTTCTTATTCGGCTCTCTGATGGTTTTTGGCCCGTTCGCAGAACTCCCACTTTGCTTTTTTCTCCACATCCACTTTAATCATAACTGATGCTCTATATATTGCTTTTTGTTTTAGCTTTCAAAGCTTCAAAATCTAACTGCTGTAAACACCAAACCCATTAAATGTGCTTTGCATAATCCACGCAGGGCCACGGTGAGGCGTGTCTCTCTGAAGTTTATTTCCTGTAAAACATCATTACTGTTCCCAACAGGTCAATAGAATCCCTATAAAAGGACTAAACTGCAAATGTTTGTGCCACAGGGTGGAAAAACAGTGTTCAATCACAGCACTTTCATTTTAATCATTCATGTTTCCCTTGTAGTTTTGGTGCCCATGCTTTGAAACCAGAGAATCAAAAAATAAACATTGTGCTCGGGCTAAAAAAGAAGACAAATTTACTCCACTTTGTCATTATGCCTGGGATTGTCTCACATCCTGTATACCCTCCTCAGCAGAAATACTCCATTTTCACAAACACTTGAAAACCCAGAGTCAGGGTAAGGAGGAAAGAAATAGCTATAGAGATTTTAAAATGTGATGCCAAAGTTATGCTGACATGTAAAAGGATGTAAATGATTTTTTTTTCTGTTGTTGATAAGACATGGAGCATAAAGAGTCTGACAGCACATTGCATGTTAAATAACTGCAGTTAACATAATAACAAAGAACAATTCATGAGGTGACAAACCAATAGTAAAATTTTCAGATCAAATTATCAACATTTTTTGGGATTATTAGTTGGGATCATTACTTCTCTTTGTAATATTTTGTTATACCATCTTAAGTCATTGACATTGAAAACAATCCCTGCAAATAGTTTTACTTTACTTGACTTTTGCCTCTACTGGGCTCATTGTGTTATTATGTGTTTGTTTAGTTTTTTGCACTGCTGCTGTAACATGAATTTGTGGGATCAATAAAGTAATCTAATCTAACCTAAGAATCTTATCAAACAAAGCTTTGGCATGGCTTGGATTATACTTATGAAATTAAAGTGATTTTTTCTCTCCTTTAAGTCGGGAGTTTACTTACTTACAAAATCTAGTGTGTCCAACCCACAAGTGTAGGGGACACGCAAACGGTCAGAACAGTCACACCACAAGACAACATTTCCACCCCTATTCAGTCTCAGAATGTCTGAGAAATATAACATTTTCTGTGTGTTTATTGTTTACAATAGTTTTATAATAAATGTAGTCATTTATTTTCCGTTGTAAAACTTATTTGCATCAACTAAGCCAAAAGAGAACCCCCGCTCTCCGACAAAAATCTGACGACAAGCTGTTTATTTTATTTTGAAAGTATTCAAATTAATTAGCTATTTATTTCTCCTTTATATTTATCTTAATTTCTATTGTTTTCATTAAATAAAATTAAAACAGCCATTTAGCTAAAGTCCATCTTAGATTCATTGACCTAGAACCACACATCAAATGTAGACTTGAATTACACTTATATTACACTTATGATAATGATATAGTACACTTATATTACTTTAATTTATAAACAGTTCTCATGAATAAACTTGTTTGTGTTGAGTATGCTGAAGTAGGACTACTTTTATCCTACAAAAATCTGAAAACCAAGGCTCTTTGTCAACAAGTTGCACTGCAAGAATATCACTATTATATGATTGTATCGCTTTTATATGATTGAATTAATTCAAACTTACTTAAAACTGATTTCTGTCCTATTTAGATTGATTCCTTTTCATTAATATTTTTTTTCAATTTATCTTGTGAATTTTCTTTTCACTTCACAAGGTGAACTGAACTTTTAGACTTAATTTACCCTTTCTTTATTAAATGCTTCCTGTTTCAGACAATATCAACGTCTTTTTATTTTCCTGCATAGAAAAAGAATGAAAACAGTCTATCTCTTTGAATTAGGCTCCATTTTTACTTGTAACTTTCTTTGGCTTTATATCAATGCTCAGTCCTAAATGTACAGTCCAACTTTCAATGTGCACTTTTGCTGGGATACAGCTTTTGTTATCATACAACTATTTTTAAGAAAAACCTTTCCTGCCAAGTTTAGCACATTCAAATCATTTCAGTTTTCTATGAAAGCGTTTGTTGGGTGAGTCATCTCTATTACTCATCCTCTTGCTGACTGAACGCTTTAGACACTAGTAAAAAAAACCTTTGACTACTTTGAGAACGTAAAAACTAAGCATACATTCAGCATTTTGTCCTGCTTAAAATGACAGCAGCAGTCATGGATTTAGGGGCAAACATGAGTGAATTATCCTGATTTAGAGGACAAAAATGGTGTGTAGAAAATCAAAAATGACTCTTTTTCTTCTCTAATTTATTAAGCACAAAGTTACTTTTTTAATCTCACTAGTATGTGACTTGAATCTCTGCTCATAAGTGTAATACAGAGGCATTTATGTAAACAATCATTCAAACTACAAAGATGGTCGCCTACATTAGTGCATGGTATATTCCTCACCTTAGTCTCCCCATGTCGTTCACTGTCTGTTAAAATGTTAAGTAAACAGCTCCAACTATGCCAGGAGGTTCTGTCTATCAAAAACTGATCCAAGATAGAAATAGAATGCATTTTGATGCCCTTCTTGGATAGTATTATATTTAACAGGCGTGTCCCCTGGGAGGTTTGAGTTACTGGAGCATTTCTGAATATGCCATAGCCCACAGATCACTGAAGTTTAATAAATATACTATCATAATGGAAAATTATTTATTCTGCTATCAATTATACAAACATATATGTTTATATGAACTACTTTCAATACCTTCGGCTTATGTTAAGTTGAATATTCTGCAAAGGCATGACATTTAAGGTTAAAACTCTAGTGTTTTATTCAAATTTTCCCAAGTTTTTCACGTTTCTGAAAAACTTTTAAAGCCATGTTACTGTTAAGTGGTGCTGACAGATTCTGGAGCAACATATTCTGCAATCCAAGATATTTCATTTTCAGGATTATCTCTGCTTACTTCATAAAGCCAATTAAAAGCCACGATCTCCACTTGTTACAGCAACGTATCTTCACAGTTAAAGAACGTGGACACTAGACTAGCCTGCTTTCAATCCAGATCTCCCTGTGAGGTGCAAAACACAACCCCAGACTGCTGAGGAGCTGAAGTCCAAAGAGATGTCAGGCAAGAATGGGGAAAAAATCCCTCTAACAAAGTTCCAGCAATAAGCGTCCTCAGTTGCTGAACGCTGATAGTGATTTTAAAAGGTAATGTCGTGTAACATTGTGGTTAATATTCCCCTGTCCCAGCTTTAATGGAACAGCTTGCATGCACTAAAAATGATGACTGAATATTTCCAAAAGCAATCAAGTATATCAATTTGAAATCTAAAATTAGTTTTTTTGTAGTGTATTTAATTACAGCTTGATTGTATTTGCATTTCATTTTTTACTATACTTTTATTCAATTTCACGCAATGGGGATTTAGAGTGTTGGGAATTGTAATGGTTGGTTGTATGTTTAGTTTGTGTGATGTGATTTACTGCAGACCGTATTCATGGTAGGATTGTTCGGGAGCAAATGAAACACAACTTTTGTGAACATTTTGTAAGGTGTGTGTCTAACACACGCACTGTTTCTCAGTGGTGGGATCTGCCATGAGAGGTGTTGCTGCGAGGGCCTGTGTGTGGATGGATGCAAAGCAGTCTGCAGCCTCTCTCTCTGTTATTTCAGCTGTAAGTGTGCCAGCCGGGGGAAATTTGTCTGCAATTCACCTGAATTAGAAGTGCTAACCCAGCTCTCCCCCTGCACGGCGTAATGGTTTGTTTATTTTTAGGGTTTTGCTTTTAGCAAATCATTCCTTATCTGTCATGTGCTTATTGTCCCACTGAGTAGCCTTAAAAAGGGGCCGGGGTGGACGTGGTGTCTGGAGGTTGTTTCTTTCCAAGCTGGGGGTGGGGCTCACTCCCACATGGCAAATGGAAAGTCCCACCTTTATACTCTTTCATCAAATAGTCCAAAATCTGTACGTGTAGCTCATCCATTCATACAACTGCAGTAAAAGCGTTCTCTCCTCCATTTACTTTGGTCTTTTGTTTATCTGGATTGTTTAAAATGTCCAACGAAGACAGGCTTTGAATAAAAGCTAGAGTTGTTCCAAATGAAAGATTTAAAATCCCTAAAAATAGCTCCTGATTATAAAGAGTTTTACCCTGTACTCACCTCGATTACAGCACATTGTTTTAGCCGCGCAGCTCTCTCTGTAATCAGGGAGACGGGCTCTGCGAACGCTTCTCTGTGAGCCACATCAACGAGCCTATCAAGACTTAAATCATCACAAGAATGTCTATAAATCATGTTATTTGACGCACAAATCTGACGCACTGAGATCTCCCGACCGTCCTCGAACGCTCCTCAGACTAATTGGAATGATGTAATTCTTGTCAATTTTCCATTACATTTCATTTTCTCATTAAGTTCTCAATTTGCTCGTTTCCATAAACAACTTGAAAGCATTCAAACTGTCGGCAGAGGTTTGAATCTTTTTTCAACTCCCCCCAAAGGGCACGAGCTAATTAAGCATCATTTAAAGGAAGTTTAACAGGGGTGGCACAGTGGCCAATTGTTCCTTGATGTGCATGTAAATGTGTGTAATGGCCGAGCACATGTCTTTAAACCTTCCTCTTGTTGAGATGTGGTTGGAGTGGTGTATGGAATAAGGTTTTTTTGTTATTCCGGGGCTCCAGTGTTTGGACAGAGCTGTTCTAAATCAGCTAGTCGCATACCACTGCCGCTCTGTTAGAGACCTATCTGCTACCACTTACTCAGAAATGCTACAAATTTACTTCTAATTACTTAAAATTTGGTTGTGCTTGTAAATACGTGTGCTCTGACAGTTCATTTATTTTATTTGATTGCTGCAGACTATTTATGGTGGAGGGGGGCTAGCATGCAGTTTCAGTGTATCATCCAAGTTCCGCAATAAGACAAAAATGGCTGTGATGGTTATCCACTGGTTCAGGGTGTTTACTTGCTGGGGAGAGGAGGATGTGGTTGTAATTGACGTGCTTTCAGACTGCTGCTCTGCTCACAAGTGTCCGACAGTAGCTAAAAGATCAGAATCCAAGATATCTTCCCTCTGTTTCTGTTCCTGTGGTCAGGTTTTACTGAACCGGTGTGTCATCCCATAGTTTACTTCTGGAATGTAGAAAGATCGCAATAATGAAAATACCATGTTTTCAAAGCCCCAAGCAATGAGGCCTTAACAATTATCCAAAACATGAGGCCAAAATGATAGAATTTAACCAGGGTCTAGTCTACAGTGGTAGTTCCAGCTTTCTCATTTGTTTCTGTGTAATCACATTTAAATATCACTGGTTGAAGGACACTGATCATACAATAAATGCTTTAGCAAATTGAATGCTAAACCTACTTTTAAAAGTGCATTCAGTTTTTTCGAAACAGCTTAAACAGAAGACTTTCCAGATGGTTCTGTGAAACAAAACCTTTGGCACTTTAGGCAACATGAACTCCAAACAGAGCAACGTTTTACTCACAGTGTGGTCGTGTTAGTAGTTTTTCAGTGTCCATCAGCGTCCAACTGCCCCGGTGAGAGATGTAAGACATTTTGGGAAAAAGACAAGCAGTAATTACAAAACTGATTCATCCAAAATTGAAAGTAAACTTTAAATGTAGAGCCTAAGTTGTTAACTGACCTAATTGTACTGTTGTTAAAGTATACTTTGATATGACCCTTGTCTTATAAAACATAGAAAATTACTTGTACAAAAATGAGTTTTTAAACAGAAAATATCACAGTGACTGATCAAAATGGATATATATTTCCATATGCAGTATTTAGTATTTTTTGGCAAGGTATATAAAAACAGTATAGCTTATTATTTCGATGTATTAACTTTGCTTCAATTTATGATAAAAGTAATCTCAGGAATCTTAACAAAGTAAGAGACAAGTTCAGTTTCAAATCAGTTCAATCAAAACTTTACACCTAAAACATAGATATTCAAAGTCTATGGGACAATGTGCTGTTATTTGATTAAAGGTGATCAAAGGAAAGCAGGTTTTATACTTCATTAATACAGGTGTTTTATTTTGGAGTCTGTTTAGGCAGTTCCACTCACAAATATGATAAAGGATTCATTACCGGTGATCAGTCAATACAGAAAGAAAAATTCCCTTTCTGTAGTTTAAGTAAACAAGGTTTATTTAAAAAGTTTGCTAAAATCAAACTGTTCAGCTTTAGTCAACTACTGATCTGTCATTTTCTATATGATATGATCAACCTTTATACCAGAACTTTTAATGATACATGAAAAAAATTTGGAGACAAGACTTCCTGAAGGGTGGTGCGGTGGTGAGGAGTGTTGCCTCGATCTGAGCGGGTTACTGGTTCCAGTTCCTGGGGAAACTGGGAACCTCTCGGTGTGGAGTTTGTGTGTTCTCCCTGTATCTGCGTGGGTTCTCTCTGGGTACTCTGACTTCATCCCATTGTCCAAAAACATACATTGGGTATAACCGGTATAGAAAATGGATGGTGGACTTCAAAGAAGTTCGGTATTTTTCCAGAGCATGTTTGACTCTTCTACAGATATCTGGAGCTTTGGATAGCATGTGTCCTCTGGTAATAACTCCTAAAAAGTCAGCTCTCTGCAACTCTGCCAGGCAGTTAAGATCCAAGGAGTGATAGTGTGTTTTAAATTGTTCCTTTAAAGAGCCTCCAGCAGCTCAAAGCTCAACTTCAGCTCCATAAACACACTGAGATGTTTTCCTGATTAAAGACTGGTGTCCTGACTGGGGGACAAATCCCTGGCTGTCATTGGTTTGCTGATTCTCTGGGAGTTAAGACGTAAAGGTGCAGTAAAGACTTCCTATATCAGTACACCAATCATAAATCTACAGTTTGATGTTGAGATTTTTTATTGAGCTTTCAGTTGGACGTTTTTATAGCTGCTATTATTCCCTGTTTGGATACTTCCAAAAGATCTACCATCAGAGAAACTGTTGAACTGAATGTCATTTTCAAATCCAAATGAATCAACCTCAGGATCTGAACTCAGAATTATTCAAATGTAAGAAATGGAAATTTTAAGAGTACTAATTTGTTGAATGAAATTGCATTTATAAAATAAATACAGTTATGAAAAAGACATCAGATTAGAAAGTAGTTTAAATCTTATTTAAACAATTGGTGTATATTTCTGAAAGAAAAAAACATAAATGATTAAGATGTGATTTGCTTAACCCGTAATACCAGATGTATCATATTTGATACATACAGTCTCTGAAATGTTATCGTTTCTGTTTACTTTATCATTAGTATTCTTATTCTTTTCATATTTTGTTAAAGGGCCAAATAGTAGTTTAAAAAAAATAAAAAAGACATGTTTTGTCTTCTTGGATCAAACATTAAAAAGTTAATAAAAGTTTTTTTTTTTATAATTAAATCATTGTTAATGTTTAATAACCTCATTTTAAAATAAAAAGTATAAAATTAAACTAAATATATTTATTTAAAAAACTTACAACGTAAAGATATAAAACCAAAGCATTAGATCTAGATTCAAAAGGGGATTGATATTTGAAAGAAAGTAAAAAGAACAAGATAAAAATGGACATTACCCCAAATCAAAAGACAACAAGCAGCAGGAAAAAAAAAGTCTAAATGTGGAATTAAACTAAAGTTTTTAACATTCTGAAATTGTTTTGAGCATTTACAATCACAAACTTCATACTCATATTTGAAAAAAGTTCACAAAATAAGTCCAATGTCATTTCAATATATTTTTTGAGGATCAAGCAGACGATTTGGAATTATTTGATATAAAATCGTGGCCTTTACGTACCTCTCTATCATTAACATACAATGCCCCATCTTCAAATAGAGTCTGGGTGCATTTGTCCCCATTTATCTGGGTTAAATAAAGCATTACAGCCAGCAGGCATGAGACATCATCGTTTTATCCACACAGGCCCGCCTTCCTGTGCAGAGCACTGCCCCCCCCCCCACCGCTCCGCCTGATTGGCTATTATCTAAACGAACCAATGTTCTATATCAGGACTCCTGACTACATAAATGCCCTGTTAATATTCAGAGGAAGTGCCGGGGGTCAGGGGGCCGCTGGCTGGCGTGACCTCGGGGGGGGGGGCAGGAACCTGAGCTGCAGAGTGGCACATGGCAGGGAATGAGCTGTAATGATTTAGACGGTTTCTGTTACACAGTCCGGAGAAAGCCAATCTCCCCGGGCAATCTGGCCACGGAGAAAAAGCAGAGGCTCAGAAATAAACCCCCGCTTGTTTCACAGAGGGTTAAAGCCGCCCCGCCAGTCCGGCGCGTCATTAGCGTTCCCCCTCAGAATGATGAATAATTACACACAGATGAGCGCACGGCAGCTACACACACACACCAGAAGAGCGCACGTCGCACACGCACGTTGTTTAAAGAAGTCAGTCCAGGAAATGCAGCGAATAATTGGTGTTGTTTGTTTATTTGCGCGGTGCTTAAGTGTGCGCAGCACCTTGTTAAAGAGGCCTGGCTCTATCTCAGACCGTCACAGGAGCCCCCCCCCGGGATTAGAGGAGCCTCTTTACAGCCGTTAAGACACTTGTTGATGTGTGGCATAGCTTCGAGTTGCCTTGAAATACTTTGGTAAACATTGGGCTTATCCACAGCAACAAAACCGTGACCTTAAAGAGCGCTTTCAAAAGCAATTTGCCTCCCCTTCAGCTTCATGTAAACAGAGTAATTGCACTTGGGAGACTCCCAGTGCCAGCTGAGTGTAATTTATTTTCACATCATCCCAAATCTGAGTCAGTAAAAATGAAAAAGCAACGATTTCCCCCGCCTAATAACTTTATTTATCTAGCTAATACATCTACTGATAACTATTGAATTAAAACAAAGAAAACAATCTTTAAGCTATCATTATAACCAGTTTGTATATGTTTTTCTTATCTATATAACACAGTTTAGAAATAAAGAACTAAAGGTGCTACAGATTGTGACAACAACTCCATGTGAATTGACTTCTTTTCCTGTATTCTCTTGGAGTAGGTTTGCATAACCAAAGCTGTCTATAAATACCAACTCTGCTTTGGGAACAGATGTTTGCATTTGTGTGTTGCAGACCTAAATATGTTGCGTGTGTTGTTTGGCTTTACTGTCTATGGAGATCTCTCAGAAAGTACACATTATGCCTGTTTACAGCAGAAGAGTTTGGCCCAGTTAAAGCAAAGCCGTCAACTCGTGAGTTCAACTCTAAAGTGAACTTATTCATTTACTATGAGCAGCTACAGGTCTCATGGATGGGCCTGCATTCAGATTTAGAACCAAATTACCCAAAAAGACTAACAAGCAAGGGATCTGTTAATTACAAAAGAAAAGGAAATAAGAGCAGAGTTTGATTCTACGGCCTGTGGAAAGACATCAATGCGCTGAAATTACAGAACTATGCTGCTGAGTGACTGATGAGACAAAAACTGAACAATATTTTAGATTCATTCCTGTTTTCTGAGTATATGAATTCAAATTAAAGTGAAATACAAATGAAAAATACAATGCTGATCGATATGAGCGCTCTGGAAATTCATCAAGAGTGTAGTTGTGGAATATGTAGAACTGTTTTGTAATGTTTTTTCTCTCTGAAGTACATTATTTGATGTAGAGCTTTGCTACCTGTAGCGATGAGATTGAGGGACTGAGTAGATTGTTGGTTTGGGTTTTGATTTCCAGCGAGGCTGAGCAGGTTCCAGGAAGTACTGGGCAGAGTCTGGAGGTCCTTAAAAACATATTTCAGTATCAATACCACCTCACCTGCCATCTCTTTTCTCATAGAGAAACCCCGGAGCAGATCTCCTGTTTGTGCGTAACTGATAATCCAGCTGAACCTGTTAGATAAACTGTTTTTCTCTTAGATAAGCTCAGTCTCATTTTGGGTTCATCCGTGTGTTATTCGACTATTCGTAGCCATTAAAACATTCTGTTTATGTCATATCCAGGCAGGGACAAGGTCCCCATCACTTAAAAAACTGCAGCATCCGATCAGATCTGGAGTGTTTATTCATGTATCAATGAGAATAACACTACTTTTCTTTTAAACTTTAGTTTTTCTGTGATAATGACATCTTCTCTGTTTTTTTACCTGACATCAGCCCTGCATTATAGTAATTTTGGATATTCTATTTAATTCAATCCTCCACAGTCCGTAACTGCTTCTCTTTAGTCCGCTCTCACTTTGTGTTCATCCCATGTGCATGTGCATGTGCAGGTTTAAATGCAGATTATGAATGTGCAATTCTATCATTTGTATATTAAAAAAAAATTACACAGATGTGATCAAAATGCTGAATCTTTATGTAAAGCAGAATTTTCTGCAATCATTTTTAGCAGTTCTTCTTTTTTAATATACAATTATTCAGGTTATTAATTATTGACATTCTCTAAAAGACGTGATTAAATACACTTTGCCAGGGATTGATTGTGTTTCTGACTATATGATGCGTTAAGAGTGTGAATATGTTGAAAAAATTATAATATAATTATAATAATTATAATAATTATAAAAAATATAGATACGTTTGATAAGATGTCTGATCAAAATCCATTCCTTTGTTGTGGCTTAACAATGATCCAAATATGGAGGAAAATCTCCTTTCACATTATTCAAATCACAGAGCTGATTTTAGTTTGGTGGGAGCTCACCTGGCAGGCGATATCACACAACAGATGAACACAAATGGAACACAAATCGAACTCTGGTGCTGGTGCATCTCTGGACAGAGCAGAGTCGGACTAATGACCTTCTTCTACTGTTTGGCTCAGCTTGGGACCGTGAAAGACAGCGCCATAACTTTGAATAAAACCTTTTTTCTTCCCGGACACTAAGCATGACGGGCTTTTTTACAGATTATAGAACCTATGCCCATCTAAAGAAATTATAAAAACTAAGTGGGCTGTACAGCTCTGCCAGCTACTCACTTTCCTGCCAAAACAATGACAAAACCCTCCACATTATGTATCCTAACATGTGACATTAGAGCAGAAAGTCTGGTTTGAATTACTTTTGTGAAGAAAATACTACGGATACAGCGTTTTAGCTTTTGAATGTGTTTATGTTCGACAGCCTGCTGGTGACAGTCTGAGGGGGGTGGAGGCATGAGGAGAGCTTTGGTTGTTAGCATTTTATAATACATTTGCAGAGAGTATGTTAGCATTTTGACTTAGTTAAGATTAAAGTCAATAGTTCAATTACAATAAACAAATGTTCTCACTTGTGAATAATAGTTATAATGTATTTATTATGCTGCTCAGGGTCATCTGTAACCTGTAGCTTGATCTTTTTGATCCATCCATCCATTTTCCATACCACTTATTCCCAAAGGGCTCACGGGGGCTGGAGCCCATCCCAGCTAACAATGGGGAGTCCATCACAGGGCCACACAGAGACAAGCAACCACTCACACTCACACTCACACTAAGGGCCATTTGGAGTGTCCAGTCCGACTAACTTGCAGGTTTTTGGGACGGTGGGAGGAACCCGGAGTACCTGGAGAGAACCAACGCAGACACAGGAGAACAAGCAAACTCCTGGTTCCTCATTCAATTCAAATATAGTCCATGAATTCAAATTAGATAAAAAAAAGCTAATCAGATTCATTGCAGTTCAATTTTATTCATAAAGTGCCAAAGATGCAACCCAATCGCCCCATTTTTGTTCATTCATAATTCTGGTAGTTCGTTGGTCTAAAAATGTATTTTATTTGCTTTCTGGGACAAAAAACTCAAAACAGACCTCTAATAATAATCATTAATAATCATCATAAAACTGATTACCATGACATTGCTCATTTTTTTAAGTGAGGCTGAACGAACTGAAAAAATAAAAAACCTCCAGGCTTTTTAAGGTCTGGATCCTATCCATTAACAGGTTACAGGTCACATCATTTTTAAAACTTAATAATTCAGTTCACACTGAATTATTACCTGCATTGAAATCTGCCACGGAGGTGTGTTCTGCTTTTGGTCTAAAGACGGATTTGTACGTGTAGCATCGTATGAACTGTATGGCTCTGCAGGATGTGGTGTGATATTGATAGGTTCTATTTAGGAAATTAAGCAAAATATGAGGGGAAAATAAACCAGGCACTGGTGGGACTCCTCAAACTGAAGAGAAAACCTCTTTGAAGGCCTTGATCAGGCTCACAGTGACGATACTTTAAACTGGATTGACTTTTATTTCGCTTGTAGCAGTCATTTCCTCCAGGGGTGTCAAAAATTTTGCAAAGAAGTGTTTCTATTCCAGTTTCAAACTTTCGGGGCTTGCCAGAGGTTAAGGAAACAAGACTTGGTGAAACAGAAAGTGTTTGTGTTGAGCCTGGCCAGCGTTTGCGTGCTCGTCTCACTGCTGAGGCCGCCTGTGTTCGGCTGAATCATTCAAGACCAAGAGCAACCTCTGAGATATGAGGCCTGTGGGCACTTGTTGGAAGAGCAGAATGTTAGTTTGTTCCAAGACAAATAGCAGTACTTTTAATCCAAAATTAATTCACTGAATATTCGTTGAAGGGCGGCACGGTGGTGTGTTGGTTAGCACTGTCGCCTCCCAGCAAGAAGGTTCTGGGTTCGAATCCCGGGGGAACCAGGACCTTTCTGGGTGGAGTTTGCATGTTCTCCCTGTGTCTGCGTGGGTTCTCTCCGGCTTCCTCCCACAGTCCAAAAACCTGCATGTTAGGCTGATTGGAGATTGGGGAAATTGCCCTTAGGAGTGAATGTGAGTGTGAGTGGTTGTTGGTCCTTGTGTGTCTCTGTGTGGCCCTGTGATGGACTGGCGGACTGTCCAGGGTGTACCCAGCCTCTCGCCCGTTGACCACTGGGATAGGTTCCAGTTCCCCCCGCGACCCCAACAGGGAATAAGCGGTATTGATAATGGATGGATGGATGGATGGATGGATGGAATATTCGTTGAGGGACTTGGAATAAAGAAAACAAACTCAATTAGCTCCAACTGTAAAAGCCTTTACCACCATAAAATTTTAGGATGATGTCTACTGTGTATTTGACTCCTTTACTGATGGGATGTTTTCCTCAATTAAAGAATTAGAGTTCTAAATCCATGACTGGTGATAATCATCCATGTGGGAAACTCTTTTAAGAGCATTTTGACAGAGATTTATCAGAAGTGGAGCAAAACCTGCAGGAGAAGGTTTTTTTTGTCAGTGTGTGTTTGCGTGAGTCAAACTTCTCTCTGCACTCCGGCGCTGTGAGTGAGCTTTAGGAGCAGAGCACTTCCTGCTGGCTGACAGAGTTCTTAATCCACGCCGAGTAGAGCAGCTCCAAAAAGCTCCAAACAGCTCCACACAGCTCCAAACAGCTCCAAACAGCTCCACACAGCTCCACACAGCTCCACACAGCTCCAAACAGCTCCACACAGCTCCAAACAGCTCCACACAGCTCCACACAGCTCCACACAGCTCCACACAGCTCCACACAGCTCCACACAGCTCCAAACAGCTCCACACAGCTCCACACAGCTCCACACAGCTCCACACAGCTCCGGCCTACAGCCGGCCTGTCATCGCCCGCACAAAGACCGGCTTTCTGAGCCCTCAGAGGGGAGATGGCTGCTGTAGCCCGGGGCGGGGGGGTGCCCCCGCAGCTTTACCCGTCTGTTAGCGGAGGAATCAGCGCACGCCATTGTTCCCCACAGCCCCCGGGGCCGGAGAACGCTGAAATAAAGAGAAACAGCAACGGTGGGGGGGGGGGGGGGGGCGGTGGAGTGCTGGGGAAGGGCCACACAGAGACAAAAATGAACCTGACATTCCTCTGTAATTCAGACATCTCTCACGTGGCGCGTTTCCCCCGGACCACCGGGGGACCCCCAAACCAGAGCAGAGGGTTTTCAAAGCGGCCCGGTCCCATCTGCGCTCATTAAGGCGGCCATGAGCGCACGTACACTGGAACACTCTGCAGGCGCCGTTTTTCAAACGCTGACGTTTAAATTGTGATCCCACTTGCCCTTTTGGGGGGGCCGAGTATGCCAAAGAAAGTCTTCAGGGAGTTTGTAGTTGCAAAAATGAAATTGAATGTATTTATTACTTTTAAAATGGTGGAATACTAGCTCATCTATCAGCTAGTTTCAGATGTTTTCCCTAAACATCAACTTCCTGATTCTTGGAATTGATTTCTTACTTTTCGGCTCTCCTTAATTCAGCATTCAGAGTGTGAAAAAGAGCCGGGGCGGACCAACTGTGACGGTTTCCCCCACATCCCAGCACTTTCCCGTTCCCGTGTTAACAATTAGCCAGCAATAACAACTCACTTTGATGCTAACCAGGGTGGAAACGGGGTCGTGACCTTTAACAGCCACGCCGTTTGGCCGCACGCACGCAAACACACACACGCAAACACACACACGCAGACACACACACACGCTGACCTGATGGATGGATTAAATAAAACACCGGCGTGGGGAAATGCAGATTCCCATGAAGATTACCGCTATGTTTTACTTGGTTGCGATCAATTGTGTCCAGATGTGTTATTTGTTCAGTTTGCTAAACGTGGTGACATGCACACGGGCGTATGAAGGAATAACTTCCCTATTAGCGCAATCAGTCTTTAATTACACAAATGAAGAGTTAATTGAGGTATTTTGGTTGGAGAGTCACTGCTAATGTGCTGTGACTAATTCTCTTGGAGTCTATTAATTTATTTTCACATCCCTTTAAAATCAGCTTTCCTTCCATTTCTCTGATCAAATCTGGATGTAATCGATGCAATTAGATGCAATCACAGTGTGTTAGCGAACCTTAAGAGTGTTCAGACCTTCACATGAGAACAGCAGCTCTTTGATAGCTGGCCTTGGTTTTTCTGGCCAAGGCCAGCTATCTACTCCTTATTGGGCGAACATCTTTACATCATGCTATGAATGACTGGTAGCTTAACATGATATAACAAAATAATAAAAAAATCAAGAGATGTATTAGAAATCCAAGCAATTTCAACTGGTAAATCAACTGGTAAATATTAATATTTACATAGTATAAAAAAATGTTAATAGGTTGTAGCCAGTGTTTAAGCTTCACTATCTTCTAAAATGAATTTACTTGTTAGTTACGCATAGCTAACATTTCTAATCATAGTGAAAGTGCTTCCATCAATCATATCCTTTGTGTTTGAAGGAGCTAGAGTACTGACTTGTTAACTGTTCTTGTATTGAATCCATTTCAAAACAAATCGGCAATAAAACTGAGATAATTCATGTTTTCCATGTTCTTTTTTTAAGTTATTTGGCGAGATTAAGGTTCCTTAAAAGACAATCATTTCCTCATCACAGAGCATTAATCGTTCCATTCCAGTTTTCTGAGTGATTAAGCAAATGAAATCTGAATGGTACTGAAAAAAAGCAGTTGACTCGTCAAACTCCCACATATGAATAAAAAAAAGTGGTATCTTAGCTTTATTTAGACATGTGTTTTTGACTCATCTACAGTATGAACGGTAGTTTTGAGCCATCTAGTGGCTCAAAACTCAAAACTACCGGTGAGTTCTCCAGCAAAGTATGTTTGTCTGTCTAGGCATGAAAAAAAAAAACGTAACCAACTCACATCCTGTGAAGTAGCAAACTCCAGGATCTATTTCTCTTGACTGAGTGAACCGTGTGTGAATTCCAGTTACAGTGTGTGACATTTTTCAGCAAGGCTTCCTCAGGAAACGTCCAAATAATCCCACTGCTCGGGGGCACTTTTAAAGTAATACATTTTTAATGGTGTTGGCTTTGGCTTTGTTTGAACTAATGGCTGGGCTGGAACTGCAGGAGTTCAGGAACGGAGAGCTTGGCCTCATCTCCTTTTAGAGAGATTCTGACATCAGTTTGTGCCCAGTGTGGTGTGCTGGATTTAACTGCAAAGCATGACAATGTGAACCAGGGAAAAACATTTTTAGTCGTCACCACAGAAGCTGTCACATTGCAGGTGGGAGAGGAACACGTTACAAAGAAGGTTTTCCACAGGAACTGTATTGCAAAAGTAAACAAGGCGGACAATCATATCAGTCAACAACAATATGTTTGTTCCTCCAGTTTGCCATTTCTCCATGTCTTAGAAAAGTGAACCATCACCTCAAACAGAATCAATCTAAATACAGAAAAATATAGATTCAGGTCAAAAAGGATTGTAAATATTTACTAATACTGTAAATAACAGTAAGGGAAGACAGCTACAACAGGTATCATTCACTGTTGTGGTACAGTGGATGTGTTTAATGGATCGGACATGGAAAAAAAAACCCACAACAAAGCAATGCACATACTGTACAAATAAAAACCTGAATACGTGTCCCACAGACAGAGTTAGATCTGAGTGAGTGTCATTTCTAAGGTGACAAAGAATGGTCTTACCATGTCGGACGCACAGCAGAACCAGGATGTATGGAGGCTTGGATAAAGCCGCTTGGAGCTTTCAGAAAAATAAGTATGTCACACTGGAAATGGGACGGGGTGGAGATCAACACATTCTGGCTAACTTGGACTCTAGTGTGTTCATGATGTTTGTGATTCCCCCCCTCTAACACACAAAAAAAATCAAAATTAAAGGGAAATTTCACAACTTGATGAATTATTCAAAAGCAAAACTCTTAAGAATCGTACAAGTATAAAAAAGCTACAAACATTAATAAATTACATCACTGACACATAAACACTTCACAAGGTGCTAGTAAAATAATTCCGAAAACCTTCAGGATACTAGAAGTCAAACAAGAGGCTGGTCAAAGAAACGTTGTGTTTGTTTTTTTTTCCTTTTATACAGCTTCTCCTCAAAGCTTTGTCTCTTGTTCAGACAGAATCACAATACAATTAGCTTGTGTATGTAAGGCCATATGACAATTAAATGTTTTATTTCTTCAGTTGTTTCGCAGGCAGCACCTTTCAAACTAAACACAAAAAAGATCTTTGCTAAAAAATAAAGGTTAAAAATTAGGCCTATACCATATATTCATATACACATATATATTTCTTTTTTTTTTAATTCATTTATTTATAATTAGCAAAATTGGTAAAAATATGGAATTAAGCTTTAAGGGGAAAGGATACAAAAAAAGTGTAAGTTAAAATGCTATGTACAAGCTACATTCTATTTGTTGTACTGTGTGAAGTCATAAAAACGCAGAGATAAGTAAAGGCTGGTGGTGCTGCCTGTGAAAAACAAAAGACTGAAAGTATCCCCCTGTAGCTGCAGGCCTGATATGGATGAGGCTTATCACTGAATGCAGGTCCCACATAGAGACCTGCTTTGTGCTTTACCATTGCTTTCCATTTCCCATCTCGAGAACCGACAAGAATAAATAAATAACTGACTGTTGATAGTGCTATGCGAGCATTAAAAAGAAAAAAAAAATACGTAAAAGTGTGCTGTACGATACACAAGAGGCTTGCCTCAGCAGGTGGGGAAGAGGAGATTTTCCTATTTTATCTCAGTGTTGCAATGATAAGCTGCATCCATACGTAGGAACTACCCCCCCCCCCCCCCCCCCCAGCTCTGACAAAAGCGCACATGCAACTGAATACATGCAAGGGATACTTTCACATATCTTGGAATGACTGCAATGTACTTCTACTTCATGTTTCAGCAACCCCTGATAAACTGACAGCTGTAGTAAAATGAGACATGTTTTCTTAAAAAATATTTATAATAGGCTCTGTACACTTTAATATCTGAAAGTTATAAAGTATAAGTAGAGGCAAAAACCTATTTGAGTGATGTTCTTCTTACAAATTGAAAAATGCATGATTTTCCTCCTCTGCCGTCTTGTTTCAGTTTTTCTTTCTTTCCTCCTTCTCTTCTCCTCATTGTTGGCTTTTTCTCGATGAGCAGTTGTGTGAGTTTGGGATGAAGAATCCTCAGTCCTTCAACAGTTTACTGCATGCTACAGAAGGAGCTTTCCATTTCGATGAATCTTTAAAATCTTGCCGAGTCTCTGTTTGGCTGTGGCCATGCCTTTCTTTAGCCGCTTCGCTGAGGAAAGGAGGAGAAAAGACAGGAGGTCAGGCAGGATGCACACCTAGATCCAACATTTATTTTGTTCTTCACATTTATTCGACTCTATCCAGTTGTGTTCACATGTACGATATAAGATCAGAGTGTTTTTATGTTGTATTTCCTGGCTTATCTGTGTGATCCTAAAGGACAAAAAATGTCCACAGCCCCTGAGTCAGCCAGATAGATAGTCCCTGATATCATTAGTTTGTATGATAGTGGCTCGATTCATTCCAAGTGATTCATTCAAGAACGCATATCATGAGTAACGTACAAAAAAAAGGCTTGAAATGGAAAAAAAAACGAGCCTACATGTAAATGACTGCATCCATCATTTCCAATTCACAAGTGTTTACACAACTGTGTAACATTACAAGATTAATACTTCTTGCGTTTTCAAAGAGGAACCAGAGCAAGCCAAATTGTTATTTGGTAATCATCATTAGGTTTGTAATTGGTGTTGTGATTGGCACAGATGGTTACGCAGAGTTTGGTGGACAGTTGGAGCGTGGAAAACATCTAAAGACTCAGTTCAGATTGGACTATTTTCACTAAAAATGGATAGAGCTGACTTCGGAGGGCGGAGGTGTCGATGAATTTTCGAATAGATTTCCTTGAACACTTTGTCCAAACAACATGGAAAACATTAACTGCCTTGAGAAGCTGCTGGTGTTCTAATCCCACACATCTCCACCACCCCAAAGTGGGGGGGTGAAAAGTGGCAGAACGTCAGTCCCAAAAAGGTGACGGCTGTCTACAGACCTCTGTCCAGAGGGCTGCTCGGGACAGTTTGTTACAGGTTTTTATTTCTACTGCTTCCACATGATGAAACCTGGTTCTGACAGTTAACCATGCACACATCGTTTAGCTAACATCACGTGTTTTTCCACGATGGGTAGAGCAGTGGGTCCTTTGATCTGAATGTTTTCGGTTATTACAAGTCGGAGCACTCTTTATGCTGGGTTGGCTTGATGTGTTCTACTTGATGTGTTCTACTCAATTCAATTCAATTCAATTCAATTTCATTTATATAGCGCCACATCACAACAACAGTTGTCTCACAGCTTTCCAAACAGAGCAGGTCAGACCCTACTCTGAAGTTAACTACAGAAACCCAACAATTCCCACCATGAGCAAGCACTAGGCGACACAGGCAAGGAAAAACTTCCTTTAACAGGCAGAAACCTGGAGCAGAACCATGACTCCTGCCACAAGAGGAAATGTGGAGCTAACGCTTCTTTTAAATGGATGCTAACGCCTCAGTGGAGCGGGACAGGTGTGTGCCTGTTATCCCAAAACTCTGATATAATATGGAGTAAATGTGCCACATGCTGCTGGTTGTCCAGCACTGACCGATGCGTGTGGCTGTGGGGGGGGAGGAGCTGTCGTCCATGCTCACCTTTGGCATCTGCTGACCCCGCCCGGTCCACCTTGGCCATGCTGCTGGAGTGGGTGCTGGTGGAGTGGGTGCTGTTGTTGGGGGAGGAGAGGGACGGCCGCCTCTGGCTGAGGAAGACCCCCGGCGCCATGGGCTGCGGCCCGCCCGGCGACTTGACCGCTCCGGGGCTGAGCTCCTGGTCGGTCAGGCTGCCCTCGTGGGAGTCCACGTTGTGCTCCGGCGAGCTGCTGTCCTGAGAGAGTTTCGGGGGCTCTTCAGCTACGAGCGCCTTCTTTTTGGTGCTCTTTTTCTTCTTCTTGGTCTTCTGCTGCTCCTCCTGTGGTCAGACAAGGGGTTTAGGGGTGAGGCCCTCACCGGGGGGGGGGTGTTTCTCGGTAAAGACGGCGTGAACTGACCTGATGGGAGAGCTTGGCGGCGGCGGCGGCCAGGCCCGTCTCTATGGAGGCCACGCGGGCGCCGTCTCTGGCCGGCCGCTCCTGTCTGGGCACTGAGGGTCCAACGCGGGCTGTGGACACATCAGGAGCAGGGCTCAGGTCTGGGTGAAATCCCAAAGCTGAACGGGGTTTAAACTTTATTCGGGCCGTCCAGGTCTTACCTGTGGGGCTGTAGGGAGTGTCGTCGCTGCTTTTCCGCTTTTTCGATCTGGATTTGAAAACAGGATTGTCCTCTTCAGACTCCAACGAGGGGTAAACTGAAATGAAAACAAAAGACTGTGGTCACACACGGGAGTTTCTGGACGAGAGGATGTGAGGCCCAGAGTGTTATGCAATCATTTCTGCTTTGCAAAATGGAGGATGTTTCCAGTAGTCTCCTGCAGGACAGCTGCGAAACAGCTGCAGACTGACCCCTCCTCCTCTGACCGCTCACAGCACAATCATTCCAATCTAGACTTAAATATCTGATAACTAGACAATCAAGATAAAATATAGCCTGTTTACAAGAGAAAAAGCTCCATCCCAGCCGGAGAGGGAATGTTCGTGCAAACTGATTAGACACTAATTAGGAGTTCAAAAAGCATGTAAAATAACAGCTTGAAACTTGTGTTAATGGCTTATTAACAAGCCGGGTGGGTTGAAACGGCTGTATTTGGAAGGGCTTCAACAAATAAACGCGAGCAACACGCCAGGGAACGGACACACGCAAAATAAACACCAGCCCCTATCATCTACATCTAATGAAACGTTCCCGGCTAAATTAAGAATTAAAGACCCACATGCTGGTCCAACAGGAGTGGATCTGTTTTTAACAGCACCTGTTAGCAGCAGCAGCGGGAGAATCAGAAGAAGGAGCTAATTATTTTCTCATATGTGCAAAATGTGCTGGACACCGGACTGACCCCTCTCCGTTCCAGGCATCTGCTTTGTTTTCAGCATTCAAATAAAAACAGGATGTAAAGAACGGAAATAGCAACCATTAAAGGTAAATGATGTGTGATATGAATAAATGGTGTTCCTATGAATCGCCATAGTTACTAGAAAAATCTCCCCACTGCGGATGTCCACTCAAGAATATGTTCCCAATCTAAAACATTTTTAATAATGATAAAACTCTCTACTCACAATCTAGCGTTAAAAGCATCTCAGAAACGGTTCAAAGCAGGATTTAGTATTACATCTAATACTAATAGTAATATTAGTAGTTAAAACAGATAAACACGTCTGATAAACAAATAAAAAATTCTGTTAACCCTTTATAGGGCACTTAATGAAACACTTAAAAATAAAAAAATTCAACCTTAGAGTGTTATTGGACAACATAATAAGACTTTATTACATTTGTGACATTTTCTTAAATTTTTTACTATAACTAACGTGCGGAAATTCCCCAAAACAGTCACTTGTCCGATAAAGGGTTAAAGGTGAACTGATCCTATAATAGTTTGTGTGCTGCTACATCAATTAGAATATATTAAATGGGTCATTCAAATGAATTTCATTATTACATTTTGGTTGTGAAAAATGTGGAGCATGATGGTTATTGGTTTGAGGTTGTGTGGAAGTATTTTTTCTTAATTACCATAATCTGAGTCCTTGAAACACGCATCCATGTGATCCTGGTCGTCGTCATAATCCAGACTCTCAATACTGCTACTTTTCCTGGGTTTCTTGGGGACGCGTTTGGTGGTCTGTTTGCTGTTGCTGCTTCCGCTGGCTCCGCCCCCCCCGCCGCCCTTCTTAGCGGCCTGCGAGCTGTGCGAGTTGTTCTTTGCCTGGTTATTGTTTTTGGACTGGCTGTGGCTCCACGGCTGCGGTAAGCTGTCTGAAGAGGACAGGTTGGCCATGGACAGCATGCCCTGAATGGCCTCCTGTGTACTGGGAGACGCAGGTGGCTGACTGTAAGTACGCCAATAAGAAATACACAACAACACAACCATTACACAGCAGTCAACATGTTGGCAGACGTGAAGAGAAAGAAAGCTTTGGCTTGTCAGTGAGGCCTGTAAAAACTGTCAAATAAAAAAAAAAAGTCAAAGTTAGGTTGCATCAAAAATTGTATAAACACACAGCTTGTGTGAAACATTTTGTATTTTACTTTAACAAGAGCATGGATGAGCCTTTGTTGAGTATTTGATATGGATTTCCATTAATGGCCGGTGTCAAATATAATGAGATCACTCCCCTCAATCCAGTCCAACAGCTAATAAAACGTTTTTTTTCCAGAAAACTCAAAACATTTGGTTCAATGTGGCACTTGGAATTTCTATTGTTCTTTTGAATTAAAGTATTCTTTATTCATTCAAAGCATTTGAGAGCAATTAATGAGACACGTTCCACAGGTTGAGTTCATATAATCTGTAATGAATAAATAAGTAAATAAATAAACGAATCACCTTGTTTGTATCTTTCATACTGTGACTTTGTTTTTTTAAAAATAGAATTTATGGTTGTATTGACAAGTGATTCCTTTCAGGAGCAGCTAGGAAAAAGGATTGACACACATAATAGCAAAACTGCAACAGTGACACTGCAGTGACTTTTAAACGTTGCTATAATGAACAGGCCCGTTTCACTCCTTCCTCAAGGCACTGAAACAATTTGAAAAATTAACATATTTTAGTAATGTTTTCTTTTTCTCTTTCATTGCTCATTTGTAGCTTTCAGTGTGGTGGAAATAGACCATCAAGAGCTGAGTGAAAGAGCAAAAGGCAAAGGTAGGAGCCTGGAGCCACGCGGGCTTTGATAGATTAGCGTGGGATGAAACAAACACTGGCTTAACACAAACTGCTGACAGAATCTTTGTAAACTGCTGCTTCAGTTTCTACTTGAGTTTGAAACCCTGGAAAAAGTTATAAAATTCTGCTTTTTCATTCGATTAGGCCGTCTCTGAGTGGGCTGCATGTTTGTCAGCGATTCGCCTCATTAAAGACCCCCCAAATGAATTTACTGAGAAGAAAGGAGATCTCCTGGGAGCCATTAAGAGATTAATGTTTTTGCGTGTCCTGTAGCTGAAGCATGTTTGGAAATAAAAGCTTCACTTGAGGGAGAAAATAAAAATGTGAGGGGGTCAGGGCCATCTACCTGTTAGCGCTGTAGTCGATCCCCCCCACTTGCTTGCTGGCCTGCAACAGGTCCAGAATCCCTGCTGCACTTCCGCCCTTTTTCTTCACCTTAGAGTTGCGACCTTTGACCTCGGGCTTGGTCTCTGTGTCTATGTGCAGAGTCTCTTCATCTGAGGAGTCTATGCTCTGGTTTTGGGGGGAGAAGACACAGACATGAATGAGGAATGGAGCATTTTCTTTATCCATTAATCCGTCACATCTCAACAGAAATCAGGCCTGAAGCTGTGGTGCTAGCACACACGAGGAGCCATTAAACAGACGATCAGGGGTGTGATAAGGTTACCAGTAACCGCTCTTTAGTATTCAACAGAACATCTGGTCTCGGCCTGTTACTCTTTTTGCCTTCTTTCACACCACAGGTATTTCCGTCAACAGTACCAAGTGGTCCACAACTAAAAAAAACACCTTCCTTTGATTAAACCAACATGGATTTTTTAATCTTGGTTTTTTAAGAGTACTGTGTTTCTAGAATTCTTTTTTTCAATGTTATAATTCTGCCATTATTAAGAATGATATTTTTAGAAAGTGCCACACAATAACGGCAAAAGGTTCCATCTAGCTCTGGTACTTATCATGCAAAGATGAAGTTTTTCAATATAATGGACAACACACACTGTGAACCTAATAAGATATATTTCTTAGGTTATTGCTCATAAAGATAATGATTATACGTGCATTCTGCAAAATTATAATGTACTCCTTTGGGATTAGAACAAATGTTATGTTTTGTTACATTATAGTTGTAATCAGATTACACATTTGTCATAAGCAATAACATCAGATTGTAAGTTTAGCATGTACACTCCATCAAACTGCTAGCCTTCTGCACACGAGACAACTGTCAAACAACATTTGGATTTTTTGGGTGGTTTGTTTTACTGTCACAACGTTAGTACTCAGTGCAGACGTGTGATACATACCTTTGTGACCAACGGTTGGAGCTTTGTTTTTTTGGCTGGTTGAAGCGGGTCTCTGATGTCTGATAAAACTGGGGGAAAATTCAGTTTTTACTTAAAAATGAGAAAAATAATAGGAAACGCTTAAACATTCTTTCAATGTATAATAATGCTGTCCTAATAAAACACAAATCATGCATGCTTGATGTTAACAAAACCACTCTCAATGCCAATCCCTGTCCAAACATAGAATAAGCCTTTGAGGCTAATGCCATCTAAGTCCGTTTTTTAATCTAATATTTCTTTAAGTCAACAACATGAACAAAGGTGTCTGTGCTTTTGAGATTGATGCCATTTTTCGGTGATATTTACAGTTAGCAAAGGCCTGATGAAGTTTTCACAGTACTAAAAAGACAAGACAATTCGACCTATATATACACCTTTCCCCATCCTTTTAGTAAGCAAACCTAGTTACTACCATAAGTAAAACATTCCTATTTGAACTACTGAACAAATCACAAGTGGTATTAATAGGACTTAAAAGACTGGCACAAGGTTAACGGTTATCTTTAACCTGTTCTCAGTGGTATCAGTGAGCATAGATTAAAGTATAGATAACACCGATTACATCTTAGTGAGTTGGAGTTAATGTTACTCATTAAGTGTATGGATTTTTATTCAAATGTGGCCTATTTCAACTAACCACTAAGTGTGGGATGTAGTGCTACCATTAAGAGACCTGCACATGTAGAGAAATTCACCTGAATTTGTTTTAATGTCATAGAAGCGATATAAATCCCCAAAAATGTCAAGCTGTCATAACACAAGTCAAAAACTGCAATATCTCATCCTTTGGGTCCTTAAAGGCATTTTCAAGTCCAGAAATTTACAAAAGCCTTAATGAGTTATTAGCTATACGTTTTAAGGCTCACAAACTTCCCTAGTGTCACTGTACGTGAACAGAAAAGTGGACCATGCTCACAGGAAAGATCTCTCTTGACCGTATTCTTTTTCCGCCTGATGGGGAATTCGTCGATCTTCAGCTCCCCTTCATCTGACACGTACTCGTATTCATCTCTCACTGGCTTTGATTTGTCCTCTTTAAGGTTTTGTAATGATCCAAAAACACTGGCGTTGCTCTGAGGTTTCAGCGTCTTTGAGCTGAAAGGAAAACCACATGTCAATAAGAGAGCGATAGCCAGGCATTCCCACAAAGAAGTCCTTGAATCAGCTCAAATGGATTTCATGCTTACACTCACATAACTCTGTAATAGCTGTAAGACACCACATTAGACAGGCTCTCCTAATGAGAGAACTATCAAGAAAGACATATACTGCCGACACAGCCGTTCCATACTAACCTGTGCATCTTAATGTGAGACATGGTGAAGCTGAATCGGTCCTTATTGCCTGACAGTGGGGTTCTATCAAATTTGCATTCCTCCTCCATTTTCAGCAGGGAATCTGGCTTACTATTCTGTAATGATCCAAACAAAAATAATCCCAATGAGATAATAAGTCAAGTTATTTCATGAAATATCAAATGAAAGCAACACTGCGACAAAGAGTAGTGGATCACAGATAAACTTATCATCGCCTGTCTTGGAAATAGGATTAATGTCAGTATGAAAAACTTCAAAATAATTGTGGAGATGTTTAAAATCTAATTAACTAAACAGAAAACTTTACATAATGAATGTTAGAAAATATCAACTTCATGGAATAAGATTGCTCCTGTTGAAGAGGAAAAGTTTGGATGTAGGGGGAAAAAATGTACAGTATATATATACTATTCAACCCTTATTGAACAATGTCAACTACTCAAAGTCCAGAACAGCTATTGCAAAATCAATAACCGTTATTTAACTAAAAATGTTACTATCTAAATCATAAAAAACATAATTAAAAAACAAAAATTCAATGAAATGTGATGCTGTTATGATCGTAATCGTTATGTCAATCTATGATATTTTCTGACCTATTTTTACACTAAACTACAGAAAACCACAACAAGAAAAATCTAAAATAGCTTTTTAGAAACGCTAAGTCTGAGCAGTCTTTGTAATTAACTGACACACGAAACCATACATTTGAAAGTAGTGGTTCCTCAACAACTCTGTTTCTTAAATTAAAAGCATATGATGACACGGTGTAATCTGAAACTTAAACTGACTTGGTCTCGTGCATTTTCCCCCTTCAAATCAACACAAACATGCAGGGTAATGGCCCACACGCAGAACACAGAGAGGATGTGAGCCTCTACATGAACAGAAAGCGATCGCATGTGGAACAGAATGCTCTCTGGTGACCTGGGAGAACATCTAACAGGGTCTCCTCTCCATCTGCAAATGTTTGGCCCACTGAGGAGGAGCAGTTTTGGGTGATCCTTGGAGGGGCTGCAAACATTCCACAGCACTCTGGCATTGAATTTTTCCATGAAACTAAAGACCTTTAATGTCTTCCGTTCCACAAAATTATGCTTTTTTTCAACCCCAAAGAAGCACCCTCCTGTTATTCAGCAGAAACTATACAACAAAGATTTTTTTTTCAAACACAAGGGCATACGTAAATACTTAGAAGGAATGCGTCGGATAATGTGGCATAATTTCATTAGATAAACTCTGAGGAGAGGACTGATGAGCTGCAGGCCTCCATTTCCAAGACTTGGACCGTATAATTATTTTTGATGATTGCTTTGAAGTGAAATGAGAAAATCAGTATTGTATAATCTATTCCTTTTTTTTTCATCGCACAGCTTTTAACCTTCGGAATGTTTCCCAAAGATGTCAGATCAACTTTGAACAGAGAGCGATACCATTTGCTTTGGCTTGGAACAACCAGCCATTAGTTAGAAATCATGACAAAATTTGTCAGCCTAAAATCCCTCACCTTGTACTTCCATTTTGCTTCAGTCTTGTTCTTGTTTTGCTCTCTGATTTCAAACTTCTCCATGTTGTTCTGCTTTGATATTTCCTTCTCTGACATGCTGAGGACATTCTTGACAGCCTGGAAAATAAAAGTATTAAAGAGTGGTTACTAAAAAACTGTGCTCCCTTGTATGATTCACACCACTTCAATTCTAATTATAATCTTAATGAAATCCAATCAGTGGGACAAAGTAGGAATAAAGTGCAGATCAGCAAGCTACTCTAGTTAGCCCTAAGATTGAAGGTTTAGCTATTTTACCAGAGAGATACAGCATGCTGAAAAACTAAGGTTGAGTGGAACAATTTATATTTATTAATAAATATATGCTTTCCTGTAAATCTGCTCACCTTTGTTTTTTTGGGCTGGTCCATTTTACTCAGAATGTCCTTTGCATGAGACTCGAGAGCTGCGAAGCTGGAAGGTTTAGGAGGAGGTGAAAGCTCTTTAGTCTTCTTTGCTTTCTTCTTTCCTCCCTCTTTGACCTTGGGTACCCTGGGGGGCTTGGGGGCCTTGGGCATCTTCGGGGGCTTGGGGGGCTTAGGCGGTTTTTGGGGTTTAGAAGCTTTTTTCCTTGACTTCTCTCTGCTGGGTGATGGGATGTGCGCTGGGGAAACGGGTTCCTCTGGTTCAGAGTGGGTGGACGGGGGCTCCTCCACGGGTATCTTGATAGTGGGCTCACTCTTAATGGCTTTTGTTGCATTCTGAAAGTTAAGATAGAGATCTGGGATGTTAACTGCACAGGGGAGCTATTGTTTGTTTCATTTATTATTATTGACGGGAACTAAACTCAAAAGTAAATCAAGTCAAATAACCTCTGACAATCTGATCTCTTTGGCAAGATCCTTGATAAGTTGTGATGGCTTCATGTTTTCTGGAAGCTCATCTTCATGTTCCAGGAGAGCCTGTTTAAGTAGGACAATCTGAACTTTAACATCAATACAGGCAAATGACGCAGAATATGCTGTGTATGTATACGATCCCAAACCTGTTTTTTGGTCCAAGCTCTGAAGGCTCCATTGACAATTTTGGCACCATGTATCAGGTACGAAGCTGGCTGCTTATTTGCTTTATGTAAACCTATAGAGGGAGAAATTAAATGTTACTACTCAGTGAATCCAGGCTGTTTAAGGTAAGAGTGTAAAAAAAAAAAAAATTAAAAAAAAATATGATTTAAAAATGAGATATTTGGAAAACAATGATCCCACAACATTTCACTGGTCTCACTAACAGTGACAATCTCAAATGAGGACACTGTAGAATGGAGCAGTGTCCATACACTTCTCTTCTTCAGCCAGCAGAATATGGCTTTGTATTCCCTTTGAAAAATACTCAGACGTGCTCTTGAGGGCAGAATGTGTTGCTCTAAAACCTTATTAAAGGTTTGACAGTGTAAATGAGCTCTATTAAGGGTACTGATTAAAAACCATCACAAGGCATGGCATTTTTAATTGTTGGATGAATGTTGACATAGCCTGAAAGTTGGTAAGTTATAGTTAGCTGATACCAGGTAGATACCAGAGTTATTCCTGTCATTGCTACTTTTTATTTTAGTGGGTAAGATTAAACTGAAAAGAAAGAAATAACCAAAATCCCTCCCAATGTTTCTTTCAGTTGTTTTGACTTCATAGCAAAATAAGAGTTGGATGCAGCTTTTGTACCACATGATGATTCCAACTACGTTTTGACATTATTATCACTTGTTTGATAGCAACGTTTCTTATTTTATTGTTATATTTCTACATATTTTTAATCTCATTAGTACTCCTGTTTACCTATGTTGTCCTATGTGTTGCAAGCCTGAGGCTGAATAAATAAATTAGATTAAGGTGATGAAATACAACAAGAAACAGATTTTCTTTATACTGTCTGCAATGTAAAAAAGACAATTTTTTCAGTAATTAGCCTCAATTCATGCAAATTCACATCTCGATTGCTACTTTGGGTGCTTATTAAATTATATTAAATTGTATTAAAATATTGGTAAAAAGTCTTAGCATCCCTGCTCACTGGAGGGAATTTTCATTCAAACAGGAAATCATTAATAAAAATGCATACTGCAGTGAAGAAGCTGACCTTGACGATAAAAAAAAGAATGATGGTATACTAATGGCCAGAGCTGGACTTGTGCAAAACACACCAAAGCAATTTAGCTTTTATACACACATATTCATACACACAAAATGCTGGAAACATAAACATTTGGCTCCAGCCGGCTCAAGTTTAAACACTGGCTTGTAATGGAGCAAGTGATTCTAGCAGGGCCAAACCTTTTGAAGCTAATCATCTGTGAACTCTGTGATTTACTGATTTAATGACTGAAATAACAGTAAAGCATCCTGCTCTCATCTGCACAGCAGACATGCTGCACAAGCACCTCCTCCCAGTTTAGAGCAAAAATGAATCTGGCAAATACAAATGAATTAAGAGGTCACCTTTGAATCTCTCGAGGAAGTGCCGTCCCACATACCAGCACGCTGTCTCATAGTTGGGGAACGGAGTTAGAGTTTTGACCTTTAGCCGCTTCTCGATCTCGTACGCCCTGAGGAAAACAAGCCATGCCTCAGCTAAGCATCGTCCCACACAACCAACCCGTGCGTTACACTTCACTAAGTGTTTCCAAATGAAGAAAATTCCCTTGCAAATTCGGCGCAACATAAAGCAGACAGCGAAGGCAAATTACTAAGTGATATCTGCCAAAATCACCCCACCACACACAAACCCCAAATTAGGACGTGAGTGTGTGCAGAAGGCGTAGCAGGTGAGGGGAAATCAGACAAACTAAAGCCAATTACCAAACACATCATCCACTAGGGAGCAAAAAAAGATACATTTGTGGTTACTAAGTAAGGGCTCCGAACCTCATCTGCATCTCCACGCTCAGGTTGTGGACAAAGTGTCCGGAGAAGGCCAGGCAGTCCACTGGAGTCAATATTGCATTTATCCATCCTGAGTCAAGAAAAAAAAGGAAGCCTGGTTTCATAGGCTGCTGATACAGGGTCAAAAGATCACTGTTTGTACAGTCTTTAAAGGTGGTGTTAGATGTAATCCTACAGTTAAGAAAATACCTGTTTTTCTGAAACAAGATTTTGTTACCATATTAACAAATCAAATCAAGTTTTCAACTTTTTATTTGCTATTAATTTAAAGTCTATGGCTTTGGCTTCCTATACCCAACGCTAAAGCATATTTCAGCATTTCAATCACATCTATGCTGATTTAAGACAAACTTTATACCCTTAAAGTTGGATATTTAAGGTCAAAATTCCAATCAACACATGTCAAAAAGAAACTTGAATTTAATTCGAGTTTCATTATGAAAGCGGCTCTGACCTGACGGAATGAAAAGAGTCTGGCCTTGCTTCAGGGTGCATTTATAACACTTGTCCACCTGGTCGGCAAAGAACATCTCACTGTGATTGGATGAGGACCTCCAGCGCTCATACAGAGAGAGGTTGGCTGAAGTGGGCTTGATGAGGAAGAAAATCTTCTCTCCCTGAAAAAGGTCATTGAATCTTTAGCACAACTGCTCTGATCACATGGGGATAACAGCACAGGACTTCCAACCCTAAGCCCAGGTGCCACTGACCTTCAGGACGTGATACCACACGGAGGCTCCTCCACACTCGAAGTGGAAGTCGGTGTAGCTGTCTTTGACACAGATCAGACAGTATTTGGTGACTTTGGGCTTCCCCAGCAGAGCGTCGTCAGGCCAGTAGTTTTCCACCCATGATAACCGGCGCACTATCTGCGGACTCTCCACTATACTGTTCATTCTGTTCAGGAGAAGGAGAAAAACACCCTGAGTTTGAAAAAAAAAATCCAGCTCTCCTTCAAAAACAGTCATTTTGCAGTTTTTCAAACAAATATCTGGTACCTTGTGTCCGAGAACTCAAGGTTGATGACGTTTAACACTTTCTTCCTGTTTGTGCTGTAGTAGTAATCAACAAATTCTTTGAGCTTCATCTTGCTGTCCGTCTGTTTGGTGACGTCTACGACATCCACGCCAACATCAGGACCTGAGACATGAGGAGAAGATGGAGAGGACACCAGCTGAAGAACATCTAAACATCTTCTGAAGGTGGCACACTGCTCAGAAGAAGACAGCTGCGGCTGTTGGTAGTGGGGGGGTGTGCGGATAGTGTGCAGATAGAACACACGTGCCCCCTACTGAAAAGCAGGCGGCATCTTCTTAAATCATTTTAGAGGAAATTCCTGTCAGGTCACCACCGGTCAAACAGACTTCCAAAATCACAAAACAGCTTCAAGCTGTGTTCAGTTGATCCTAACGGACTTCACTCTACAATTTTCAATCTATTCCAAACAGAACAAACACCCAGGCTCACCAATAAGCAAAGTAGACTCCGTTTAAAAGCTACATAGATTGTACTCAGGTAGTCCTGAGCTCGATTACAGCTAATATTTGGATTTTATTGTTCGATGTTTTTATTTTTGTCCAGAACTAAAAAGCCTACTCAACTTAGATTTATCACAAAGTAGCTGATGCATTAAACAGGTAAAGAAAGTCCCTGTTTTACTTTTTTTCACGAGTTGTTTTCAAAGGGTTAAAAAAGAAAAAAGGAAGAATTTGTATTTCGACCGCTGATTAAGTCATAAATAAAGTTTAAATAAAGGTAAAACACATTGCTATATGCATGCATTATCATCATTGTAACTCATTGTTTTTTTCCATGCTTTTTACCAGATGTCCTAACTTTTCTGGAAACAGAGCTGTAAAAGCAATAGTGATATTAACACTGGTCTGGAGAGATTTCTTACCGACATAGTTCTCCACATCACTGATGTAGAAGGTGGGAGCGGGCATGGACATGCCCAAACCGTCTTTCTTCTGAACCAGGATTGGCTCGGTGAAGCCGTTCTCTTCCAGGTAGTCCAAGGTTAGCTGACCTCCGCTCAGTTTTACTACGATGTCATCAGCACTGACAGCCACACAGAGAGAAAACTCCATTAATATGCATCAAAAAGTAAAGCGGACCAACATCTGAGTCTCTTAAAAAGTTACCAGACACTGCCCCCTAGTGGAAGCATCCGATATGCACAGTTCAACCACAGTCACTTATCTTATCTGAATCCATTAAGCTGAATGCTTCTTTCATTAGGGAAATTAAGCCGTAGCGTAGTTTGTTAAATCTTACCTTGGAAACGTTCTGCTGCGGAGCTCTTTGATGAAAACTTGACTGCCGTTCTGAACAGCTTTGATATCTGTGCTTTGCCCCGTGTCATGTTTGCTCCAGTTCTTTTTCTTTTTCACTAAAGAGAGAAGAGAAACACTTATCAACAATCAGCTATTTTTTCATTTTCTTTTTATCAAAGGCGAAGCCCAGGAGGAATCATCAGATTTCGGCTTGTCTCCGACACGGTTCTGACTCCGGTCCACACAGGGGACGGGGCAGCTACTCACGCGTGGATTTGCCGTGGGTCTTCTCACAGTTTGGACAGTGGTAAATGTCAATGTCTGGAGCATCATCTTCATCCACACCAACACAGCTGAAATGACAACAGTAAAACATGTTACTGTTGAGGAACTGGGCCCAGTTCACGTCTATTACCTCCCGCCAAAGTAGCTGTCATTGATTTACTACAGTGTTATTACTTTGTTTTCTTGAATATTCACCAGCAGATAGAATACTGCTGGTGTACTTTAAATGGAATTCAACATCTGATAACATGAAGCTGCAAGATTAAACAGTGGAAAATAGTATTTAGATGGTATAACCATAATTATATGAGCACTTTAACATATATAGGGTCATGTATTGATGCTGTAATTTCTTTTATCACTTTCACATGTGTTTGATCTTCTGTTAAATATAGTTAGTAAGTATAAACAAGTCACAAAACAGAGGAAGCGATCAGTCGGTTGATTTGATTGGTTGGTGCTCCATGCTAATCCTGCTTCACATTCTCTGCCTTTCAGTACCAAGAATATCTAAAATCAATCCGGGGAATCTATGTTTACATCAGGCTGCTTTATTTTGACCGTATTAAAAGGGGGCAGCGACAGATTTAAACAGCACTTGCCTTCAAATGGATTCTTAGTCCTGAAGATATACTGTACTTTAATTTGGCATCAGACAGCAAAATAAGATTTCATAATCAAAGTCCAATCATCCATCTAATTCACCTGTTACTGGGTGAAAGGCAGAACAGACCCTGGACAGGAGGCCTGACCATCACAGATTTAAGTCAAGAAAACCATTTTCAGAACAAAACAATATTCATTTTGGCTTATAACCCTTGATCAACAATTAAGTGGATTAATAAAAAAGAAGAAAAAACAAACATCGGCAGTGTCCATTTCACCCCCCCACTTGTGGCCTATTCAGAGGTATAATATCAACCTATACAGGCACAGAGAGACCATGGAAGCCCCACAAAATCCAAAACAGCAGCAGATTTAAACCCATAACGTCTCTGTCTGCTCTAAGGCTGTGGTCCACTGCAGCATTGTGCCACCTGGACTGAAACCCTCCGGTCAGATTTATGGTGCGTGTTGAAAGGCCGCAGAGAGACTGAGGATAGGACAATGCAGGTAAAAGGGACAATGCAGGACAAACCAGAACCTGCAGACATTAGGGGCCTTAAACATCTGTATACACACTGTGTGCACATAAGCAGTCATGCACTTCATAGCACAACTGCTGTGAGGTCAAGTTTTACACACACACTCTTATTATTTGTTTCCTGGCACATTCTATAAAGACGTCAAATAATAAAATAGGTTTCTGAAAGCCAATTGTGGTGCAGAAATGACAATATGTTAGGTAAAACCAAATAATGATGTGCTTATTAGCAGAAAAATGTCTGACTGAGAAATCTGTGATGGGAAGTTATGGTTCAGTGTTTATTTGAATGACATGATTGACATATCAGCCTGGTCAGACAAGATTAAGGCCCTGCTTCTCCCATGTAGCTGTCCTTCGATTTTCAATAAAGTAGGAGGTTTACTTGTCTACAGTACATGGTGCACAATAGTATATACATCTCTGAGAATAGAATGGAAATATGTTCCATGTTACTATAGATGCGCAGAATACACAGTTTTATATCATAAAGTATCTATTTTTGCTAGAATTGCCATTGTAACTCTGCTTTAGTTGGTAAGAAACTAAAGTAATTTACTCTTAAATATGAATTATCAAATAAAAAATTACTGTTTGGACAAACACAAATTGAAAATGTATTTTTCTGTCCTTGTTTGTTCTTCATATTCATTGTCCAACAATCCTGTGATGTGCTTCACACTCGCTAAGTATATATCTGTGAAACCAATGAATTGATGTGTGAGAACATTTTGATCAGCAGGTACCATATTCCAAAAAACATTTCTGAAATTGAAAGGCAGCTGGATTTGTACAAGATCAGAAAACTCCAAGCATAAGAGTCCAGTATAGATCAGTTTGAATTCAAATGCAACTAGGAATTAACTCATACGTGCTCCTGAGGTCAGTTTCTGTATTTACAAACATTTGACACATACATTTTACAGGGGATTATCAGTTGGAGCATAATAATAATGCAAAATAATTCAATAAAACAGAAAACTTTCCGTGTTAAACGTATAACCAGGAAAAACATGTTAAAGGCTCAAGGAGCTCAAGGGTCCTTGAGCTGCTGTGCTTTTGCCTTAAAAAATGAACAAGCAACAAATATATGAACTTAAAGACACGGGTTGCCGGTGTTTTCCCGTGAGGACGGGCCTGGCTGAGTGCCCCGTGTGTGTGTGCACGCCAGGCCTACAGTCATCTGACTGAGAATTACAATTACACTGCCATGACACGGTAAAGCGGTTTTAAAGTGGTTTTAAAACACCTACATTTTATTTGACTTAAAAGACTGTTGGTTTTTTCCAGTTGATGCTCTGCATGAAAAGAAAATGGCCCTTCTCTTTTTTAACCGTTTTTTTTTGTTGAAAGGACCATTTCAGTTTCTGTCCAATCTTATAATGCAAATAAAAAATTTAGGAAATTTAAGCTGAAAATGAAATGGTGAAGCAAGACTGTATCTTAACTAAGACGTTGGTGAAAAAAATAAAATGAAAAAATGGTGCTTATATATAGCATGTGAAGGCAAACAAACAGTGGAGCATAGCTGGAAAGTCAATGCTCTCAACCAAATAAAAGACTTAATCTAGTTGTATTTACAGTCCGTTCCCTAGAGAATCCTAGAAAACTAAGTCTGTTTTAAAGTAACAATTCAAACTAAGTTACACGTAAATTAACCCATCCTCAACAACTACAATCGACAAACATCGACAACAACTACTCAAACTGGATTAGGAATGTCAACACGGTTAACTTTTATCAACTTACAACTGGCTTCAAGAAAATTTCCAAGATCCTCCTTCCCGATAAACCTTCTGTATGAAAGGTGTCTTATTGGTGAACTAATTTAATTGAAACTATAATTTCCATATTTTTTCAAAGCATTTCCTAAATTCTGCCTGTAGCACCACCGCGGTGTCATTGACTCTTTGTTGACGGTTGGATGGTCAGCCTCCGGGGCAGGAGAGTCAGTCTCTGACCCACCAGGAAATGGCAGATTCGTAGGTGAGTGGCCTTTAGTTTATTATGGCTTCAGCTTCGTATGGCGAGGCAGCGAGGCACCTTTCTTCAAACCTGAGTTTAGCTCTGCCCAGCACTTTTCTGAGACCCGTTTTGACTGACCTAACAATCCGTTCCCAGAATCCGCCCCACCAGACTGCTTGTTCAATGATGAAACGCTAGGCAACAGTTTTCTCAGAGAGAAACTTTAGAGCTCCTTCACGTGCTGATCAATTTTCTTGAATGGCTTGGGGTTATCTGAATAGGTTACTGTACGTAATCTTTTGAAGGCTGGCTGAAAGTTCTCTGTGGAGAGATCTGAGATCATAAGAGCCCTGATCTGGATGTGACCATGGAGCTCTGTGTCTTCACACAGAGCATCCTAGCAAGGTCCACGTCTGTGATCTCAAATGGTGGTGACTCTTTTATTCAATTATTTCATTAAACATCATTAAGCTCTGCTGCTGTCCCTTCACCATTCAATTTTGTGCTTGAGTAGGTTTTGGTAATTACGGTTCTTTTAGGCTAATGCTCTGAGCTCCGTTTTCAGTTTGCTTTGCATCTCCAGACGCAACACTGTTTTGAAGACATATGCCTTGATTAGCATCCTGTACAGCAATCTGGTATTTGGATATGAGTTAGGATTTGATCTCATCCTCCTGGGGTTTCTTCAGCTGATCAGGTGATATCAGAACGCAAGGCCAAATCCACCACAATGTGCTCTGCTCTAGGTCCTGCATAGTAAGGCCTCCAGCAGGACGGTCAGCTGAATTCATGTTACCACTGCAGTGAGACCATACCTTTGGGTCAGTTAGAGACTCTCTATTTGCTACAAACTATTTCCACTTGTGAGCGGAACTGCAAATCCAGTTTAGAACCATCAGTGAGTCTGTCCATTGTCTGAGTTGTGTCTTGTCAGGTTGGAGTGCTTTGGTGAAGGTGCTTGCCAGCCTGGCTGCTGTTAGGCCTACATCAGCTCTAGGAGTGGCAATGTCATCCTATTGAGCGGAGCCACTTTGGACTTGAATGCTACCAGACTTGCGGTCGCTTCGACATCTTAGATTTTCCCTCAAATAACTAACTGCGCTTTAAGCCCTTTTACTTGAGTCAGAGAATATGTGTATCCTTAGATCTTCACTGTTCTGCTGATGCATGTGTGTCTTGTACCACCATAGGAATGAAAGCTGAGAGATTATTGAACACCCCTGTTTCACATTCTTAGTCAGATCAGGTGGCAGTTCCTCATCCAACCTGAGCCCTCTCTCCCAAATATTTTGGAATAAGTAGTTTATCCTGATGGAGAAAGGGGTCAAGAATCCTAAAGGGTCAAAAATGTGAGCAGAAGACATCAGGACACTTCTGTTTTCCCGCCTTCTCGGGCAGACCTGCGAGGTCATGCACAATCATCAGTGACTGTGTCTCCACATCAAGCCCAGAAGCTTCCGCATTGACCCATGTATTTATGGCTGTGTGGTCCAATCCATCAAGCTCTCATTGCATTTCTTCTGAGCTCAGGGGAGCTTGTCATCTCCATAAGTCCATGTCTGCAGCAGACATATTGTTCCTGGCTAATGCTGTCACAGCCTGGGCCTCTGTGACATCACTTACACTTAAAATAAAGTCCTCCACACAAAGCGCAGAACTGATGGTTTCCACCTAGTGTGGCTGTTCTAACTCACATTGCCTCAAGTGCTTTCTGATGGTGGCTGTGAGTAAGAATGGCCCCGATGAAACTCCAAACACCCCTCCAGTCATTCTAATCATATGCAGCTCCTCGTCCTCCTGCTCTGTGAGGGGGCCTGTTAACCACAGGAATCTTGCAGCATCACAGCTTCTTTCCAAGAGTAAAATCTGCCGAAATGCATTCTTAATGACTGCCATGTGCACAATTTCATGCAGTTTATACTTGATCGAAACACTCATCGGATCTGGATTCAGAATGGTACCTTTTAAGAGACCGTCATTTAGTCAAGGAGTTCAATCTTTGTGGAATGAAGCATTAAGAACAACCCGCATTTTTTTTTGTCACCTTGTCCTCCTTCAACAATGAGGGGGTAATATGTCTTACTGCTTAGTGGTGATGTATGTTCCCTCGGCACATCCTCAGCCATACCTTGTTTTAAGTAGCCCTCCACTGCTTCATTGTATCTTATGAAGGGTGGCGTCCTTTCTTAGTTTCTTTTTCTATGTAGATGGGTGTTTATTCAAACTACAGCAATCCTTACTTTCCCTCTGTTCTCTGTCACCTTTTACTTGTGATGTCAAAAGAACCAAGAATGCATTTAGACTCTTCGTCTACACTCTTCTCATCTGTGGTTCCATACTGGTGGAACGACCTCACAAGCACTATCAGAGCATCACATTATCTTTCCTCCTTCAAGAAATCCTTGAAGACCCAGCTCTTCCAAAAGTATCTCTTGTCCTGAAAGCTCTAAATGCACTTATTTCCTGATAGCATATAGCACTCGTTGTATGGTACTGGTGTAATCTAGGTTACAGTTGAATGTTGAATCCTCTTTTGCATATTGCACTCAAGGTAAGATAAGTGTGTAACTGGTGTTGTAGAAAGTTAAACCCTCTTTTTGTAAGTCGATTTGCATAAAAGCTTCTGCTAAATGCATAAATGTAAATATAAATATAGACAGTTCAGGATTGTCATCCGGCGAAGGTCTGCGAGACGTAATCATCTCTTGTTCATCTCCTATATATGTTCACAAGATACCTCGATCCAAGGTGTTAGTCCTTTTGGAGTCAAATGCTTCCATTTAAACAGTCTGCTGTTTATCACAGACATTCTGTAAGCTGAGCTTCACTATACTGCGCTCCACTGTTGATGAAGCAGAGAAGCCAAATGTCTATTGACAGGCCTTGTATAATAACAGGTCCACCTGCCTCCACCCAGCAAGCACCGGACCAGCTTGCTGCCTCTGTGCCTTACAACCGATGCCTTGGCTGTTTGCAGAAGAGCAGTATTCTGATTATCAGGCTTGGTTGGTCCTGCTTGGAGGATTACTGAGGAGATAACAGCGTCAATGTCGGCAGGCTGTGTTTGGGACACATCGCACCGGCCAAGCTTCTTCAGCCTTTCTGTATGTACGGACGCCCGGTGGTCTGGGCAGCTTTGATCCGTGTTCAGCATTCAAACAGAAACAGGTAGTTCTGTGTACACTGTGGCTGCAGAGGTCGTATTTGGTTTCTTTAGTATAATGTCAGTAGCTGAATACGTTTTCTGAAAATACTGGCTCTCTGTTGACTGTGAAGCTAAGCGCATTGGGTACCGTCTCCTCATTCTGTCTTCTGGTCTCATCTGGAGCAGTATTGGACATAACATACCATGTGTCTGACACCACTCCCATCGACTCCTGGCTTCTGATCTGAATGACATCATCATCAGAAGATTTCTTCACAGGAGTGAGATTCAGAAGATTTGACATTTACTATTGAAAGCTTTCCCTTCACATCTACTTTGCAGAACATCAACTGCAACATCAGGGTTACTATCTGTCTGTGTAACTCTTACTACTGCTCTTTAAGTCATTCCAGTGAGGTATTCCTACCATCACATTACATCACCCATTATTTTACAGCTTCCACAGTCTCACGGCCAGGTTACTGTGCCAACAGCTGGCTGGGGTTTAATATCATATTGCCTAGCAGGCTGGAAATAGTTGTTTCTCTATTTCGTATGCTTTGATCACTACCTGCACTTGTGTTTTCATGCTGACGACACGGTCTCTGTATTCCTCTGCATGTTGGATCGGCCTTCATGTCTTCCAGCAAAGTGTGCTCCTCCGTTGCGTGGTCCAACTCACTTAACTTTCCCTACATTGCTGATAACGTTTCCAGCATCTTTCGTTTAATTTCCAGCACTAGGCCAATGGCCAGGCTTCTCCTTTCATATTTCCACTAGGATTTGATTCAGCAGGTGGAACTACAAATTGTTCGACACTTTCTTTTCAACTTTTCAGAAGATTATTCCACACCGTTCATTCACTTATCCTTCTCTGTGTCTTCATAAGCCTTACGCTCCTGCTTCCTGGGTTTGGCCCCAAAAGATAAAGCAGATTTAAACTGAAACTAAAATGATGATTTTATCTTATCTAAATCTAAAAAGACAAAAACATTGCTTACATATAGCGTGTGTGTTGGCTAACAGGAAGTACAGCATAGCTGGAACACCTTGGTTCTCACAGAACAAAAACACTGACCTTATTCTGTAGCCATCATTGTCCTTTCCCAAAAGCATCCTGGGAAATGACTTCTGTTCTAGGCAAGGCAACACAACTTTGTTTGCCTCGCACATTTCGTTCACAAGACAATTTAAAGAAAAAATGAAAATTAACCAACAAAATGAAGTATATAGATTAAAGTGCATATAAAATACCTTCAGTTATGTGCACAGTTAAACAGAACCGTTTTCAACCTGGATTAAACACTCAGAGTTGAGGCCTGTCTCACCTGTTCAGGAAAACTGATCCAGATTTTATGTGCATAAAACTGAAATGAAGCTTCTCGTTGTTTGGTCCTGACCCCGGTGCACCAGCAGGAGACCAGAACCTGAGGTTCTCAGAGTCCAAGCTGGTTCACACAAATGTATTTTGGTGCTTGACCATGAGGAGGCTTGTTCACAACTGTTTTAAAGTATATTCTCTGAGGGACAGGAAGCCAGAGTAGAGACCTGAGCACTGGACTGATATGGTCTTACTTCCTGGTTCTGGTCAGAACTCTAGCACAGCATTCTGGATGTTCTGCAGCTGTCTTACAGCTGGTTTAGAGCCTAGTAGGGTTGTCACGATACTAAAATTTTCAAATCGATACCGATACTCAGGAAAATACTCGATACTCGATACCATTTTCGATACCACAAGGATAAAAACAAAGACCCTAAAATGTAACTGAATTGTGTCTTTCATTTCAAACTGACCTGTTACTGATGTTATCGTGACTGGTGGCCCGCATTAATAACCCTAACCCTAACCCTATCCCTCCAGTCTTCATAATAGTGAGAAATAAATATTTTTTGGTTAAACTTGTTTGGACTTATTGTACAAACCTATTTAACATCCACTATTTTAACATAATATTATGGATAGAGTTTAATTCAGTGTTTGCAAGATTCATTTCACTATTTTTAAATTAATGTCTATATTGCCATGAAGCAATTAGGATTTTCTTGCCTGGGATCTTTCTATTGGTGACCGAATCAAAACGTCCGATTTGGATGTGGGCGGAGTTAAATATGTACTTGATTAAGGGTAGCATGTTATTATTAGCCATTAGCCGCAGCTAGCAAGGCTAACGTCTTGTTAATGATCATAAAAAACTTAAATAAATACATAAATAAATCAGAGAGAAGGGGTGCAGCGACGGCAGGTCAGCGTCGCGCTCGCGCTCGCGCGGTGGTATCCATACTTTTGAAAATGAGTATCGTATCCGGATACAACATTTTAGTATCGATACTTTTTCGAGTATCGATACTTTTGACAACCCTACATGTGAGTGGCGTTTTGGTTTGAGAAGAACCCAGTACAGAGGACTCATCCGGGCGTGTGCACTCACCGGGAACGCCCCGGCCCCGCACGGGCGGAGGCATCATGGGGGGCGGCGGGTAGAAGGAACCGGCGGGGGGGTAGAAAGGCATCGCGTGAGGAGGCGGAGGTGGGGGGAATGGGGGGGGGTGAGGCGGGCGTGCAAAGTTGAGACCCTCCAGGATACTTTGACGCATCTTCTCCACCTTGGCAGCCAGCTCAGCCTAAAGAGAGAGAGGGATCACTGAGGGGGGGGGGGGGGCCCCGCAGCCACGCTGGAGCCCCCTACTGGTCAGATTTATCATACATCTGCTCATCTCAGAGTTTGACCATTGATGGATTTATGAAAGGGTAAATTTGGGTTGGATCTTTAGGAACCAATATATGGACGGAAATCTTTTTAAAAGCCGTCTCTATATATTTTGAGTTTAAATATCCATCTAATTGAGACTGGTTGCAGGAATACTGCCCATTTTGTGGTTACGACTGCTCACTGTAAGAGTGGAAACTTGTGCATGTGTTAATAATCTCCCAAAATGTTTTGAGGTTTGTTTTCTACATGTAAAAATACATGGAATTACTTAAACCATTTAAGTTTATCTTTATTGAATGCGGGTATATAGTTGACTGAACTATTGCAATAAAGTAAAGAAATCAATTCCAGAACAACATTAATAAAATATGTGCACTGAAAAGTTAGCAACTAGTCCAAGACCGAGTCCAGCCAGTGCACGTTGTTATACATTTATTATTTCTTCTAATGAGGTTATGTAAGACTGGTGTCCTTCTCGTAGTGGACAGCAGGCGTGGGGATCTGTGTTTGGACAATCCAGGAGGGATTCTGAGAAGAGAGCCGTACTAGAAGCTTCTCAGAAAAAGTAATCACCAGAAAAAAACTATTATTCAAAATCTAAAACGACTCGTGAAATAATTGCCGTGTGCACTGAGTTTTTATACCACATCGCTCTGGCATCAGGCAGATATTTGACTTTGTCGATACTTTTTCATGAACACAACCCATCTGCGAAGCGGCACATTCTGCCGTTAATGTGTCGGAGAAAAAAAAAACGCATTAGGAAGTTTGAGAGGTTTTCAGCGAAACCCAGCGAAAAAGATTCACGTTTGAGGAGGCACCGTTTTTCTGGCGTTGTGGGTGGGCTTTGCGGGATGAAGCTACCTGACCATCACAGAGGTCGATGAGCTGGGCCTTCTCCCTGCTGGCCTTGATTAGTTTACTCTGCAGCAGTTTGCCGTCAAAGTACATCCAGGGACAGCAGTGCTCCCAGGGAATGGGCTGCCCGCACGCGTCGTTGGCAAACAGGGCCATGTCCACCCCGCTCATGAACAGAGCGGCTAGCTGGACTCCCCGAGGGTCCAGGCTGTCGATCTGTACGGGGGGAAACACACCCACTCAGAAGATGACGACAAAAAAAAAAGAAGAAGAAGTCCCCCCGCCCCCGACAAACCCCGCTCTCGGCTCTAATTGAATGAATGGATTGCAAAGCAAGCACATAGCAAGCGGAAGAAGCCCATTCACTCCCAGCTGCAGAAGACACAACCACGGACAGCCCAACCCAGCCAATCACAAGCCAGCACACACAACCTGCATGTGGGGGACACGGGCCACAGAGCGACACACACAGGCCACAGGGAGCAAAGCCGGCGACTCATGTGGATGGTTTACATGAACACGACTGCGTGATAGAGCTTAATAAGCTTCTCTATGACTCGCTGCGAGGCATGGAGTTCAGAAATCATCCACATTTGACAGGAGATTCCCTTCAAGCTGTGTGCCGGAGTCCAAAGCTACAGCTTTGGCAACAGCATGCTGGTACAAAACAGAGTTTTGTAGAGCAGGCTGTTCATTCTGCCTAAAGCAAGGAGTGTCCGGAGAAACTAGATGCGGGCTAACAGGAGAGCTTAGGGCCATTAGAACACATTGGCGACTGACAGTGCAACGTTTTGAGGCCAGGATGAGCTTTTAGACGGGGCGTTTCTCAGACACTCCTCGAGCTATCATCACGACAAAATCACCTTCAGTTCCTGCAGCTGGTCAGGCTCATAAAGTTTAGGAGAAAGTGCTTGGGCTAGGAAAGCGTCAAGTTCGTTACGACGCAAAATTCTTACTCCTGGCCAATGTAACATAAACCTGAAGCAAAACACAGAAGGTTAACAGTGTTACAACGAGCAGGAACCGATTCACACTGTCCTCCCTCCTTTTTCACTGCATTTAAGGGGAAGAAGAAGAAGAAAACAAAAAAAAACTGTTCTCACTTCTGGCTGACAAGGTGAATATCATTCTTAACCTGTGAGGGGTGGGCCCGCCGGTTGCCCCCGGCGACACTCACCGGAGCACGCAGCACAGCACCAGGAGGGGCGTGGGAATGTTGGCCGGGTTCAGCATGGCCGGCGTGTCGGAGCGCATACAGGCCAGGAAGGCCCTCATCCTGCGGTTCTTGTCCTCCACGGCCTTCCCCAGCCACAGCTTCTTCAGGTTGGGGCAGGTCCACTCCCGGAAGGGCAGCGCCTCCACCAGCTCCGGAGTGTGCGGGGACTTCCCCTTGTAGGCCGCCCACTCCTTGACCATGACGTGAGTGTCTGCCGGAAGAAAAAACAGACCAGAGACTTTTCCCATGGCTCAGGAAAGCAGCGCCAAGATGTGGAATATCAAGGAGAGTCAACACTGCCATCTGCTTCAGGTGGAGACAAAAACACACTTTCCAGGTTAAAACCTGGGCCGATGGTATGAATTGCACAATTTTTTCAGTTTGAAATAGATTCGGTGAGGGATGGTCCACCCTGTTGAGGACTGAGAATACCACCATTCAATAAATCAATAAATCAATATTCAATTAAACTTTTTATGGAAAGAAAGTAATGTACTGTAGTACCCCCTATCAAATAATGCATAGAAAAATTATTTAATTTTTATGTCTAGATTTCCAACAGTATTCATTTTACTTTGTGTTAATCTTATTATTGTACTTTATGAATCCATTAATTTAATTTATATTTATCTTTTTCTTAAGATATATTGACAAACTTATTACTTTTTTTTCAAAAAGTTATTTTTTAACATATTTAATTTAATTTAATTTTACATATTCTATTTAATTTAAACATGTTCGATTCTTGTTTAAAGCCCCTTGCTGTTTAAAGTCTTTGGAAGTCAGTGTTGAATGTTTAAGTTTTTCTTTCCTATTTTTTTAAGCTTGGCTCTGGTTCTGAACCAGCACAGGAACCACCCTAAGGATAATGTAGACGTAGAAATATTCAAATTATAAGGAAACGGAGGAAAACATACAAGCCAAATTGCCTTCTGTAAAAACTGATGTACGGATATGCTAAAATAAATAAATACTAACATTATGCTAAGTCGTAATGACTATTTCTACCATTAAATGTACTCTAACTCTAACTACGTTCCTTGGTAGTAAAAGGCATAGCTCATGGGGCAGTCAGGGCCTCAAAGAAGCACCCACTGGAATAGGTTTCTGTCAAAATAATATATACGAGGCACCGATAATCTCTCCGATCGCTGGACTCACACTCGGGGAGGCAGTTCTTCCTCACGGCCAGTCTCTCGGCCTTCTTCCTGGCCTCGGCCAGGCTGAAGAGCACCCCGTAAACATACTGACGGATGGGGCGGAACAGCTGCACTGCTGAAGGCAGGTCTTTGTTGGCTTCATCTTCGATGGTGACGGACAGCTTAATCTCCCCCTGCAAACACAGCGTCACCTCAGTACCGCGCCACGCCCCCCCCCCCACGCGCAAACAGCGCGCCAAACCAGAAGAAGCAACAGCGGGGAGCACCTTGGTGAGGACGTGGTAGATGTAGGGGTACATGAGGCCCGTCTTGTGTCTGTGCTCAGCCACCCGCAGGACCTCCGGCGCCACGATGGGGAGAGGGGGGATGGTGATGTCCATGTGGTTCCGGGTGGGCATGGAGAGCAGGGAGGGGATGGCTGCGTTCAGGCTCAGGAGGCCCATGGCCTGCGCCCCCGGGCCCGCAGCAGAGCTCCCGCAGAGGTCCACCTGCGGGCAGAGCTGCGTTAGCTTCACTCTGACCGGCAGACAACAGACGGGACTCCGGATCGACTCACTTTTGATTGGTCCCCCAGGTCTCCCTCTGGTGTGGTGTCATTTCCATTTTTGGGCCATCCATCCTTATGCTCGCTAATGTGGCTGTGACAGAAACACAGAAATGTTTAGTTATTTCCTCTGAAAATATATAATCAGTGGGGTGCCACGATAAAATTGTTAAAAAAGATACAGTTTCAGATGAGCATTTAAAAGTGAAGCAAGCATCGGATGAAAGGGAATTCATATAAAACAAGATCTTGAACTTGAAACCAAATAATGGCAACACTGGTTCAGAGCAAAATCCAGACCTTACAAGAACAAAAAAAAAAAGAGAAATTGCACAGAAAAGGTTCTATGAAAAATAGTAATAAATTAAATGATTACCATATAAACCATATAAAACTAATTCAATCTTAATGAACATTTTTAAAGAAAAGAATGTTAAAACCTTTTTCATTTTCTTTCTTTTCACTTAATAAAGTGCATCATCCTCATAATGGTCTTCATATTTCATATGTGGATTTTTTTACATATGTAACTACTATAAATGTTAGTATTTTCTAATTCTTTCATAAATGTATTTTTGTGCAGCGCAGAATTATTCTGAAGACACCGAGTTTGTTCAGGGCACAAACAAATCAAACATTTCATTTTCAAGGTCTTGTGAACTTGTTTTTCTCCAAAAACCAAATGAGGATACTCTATTAATGCAAAATTTAAATAATATAAGGTGACTAGTAAAAGAAAGTTCATGTTAAATCCAGCTCATGATCATAGTTTACAGCAGCAGAATTACAATAACAAAACAACAGCTATCAGCTCTGGATGTTCCGGGTGGGCTGCAGCTCAGAAACATGACCTCTCCCAACTGTTTAGCAATTTTAGTAGCGTGCCCAACTCACTTGGCAGTTGTGCCTAGGCTCTCGTCGTTCTCTGAGGACGAGGACGTGGAGGAGGCGTTGAAGAAGGCGGCCTCCGTGTGGTTGGGGCTGCCCGCCTGGCCGGGGTTGATGGGAGAGGACCTCTCATACAGCGGTGTGTGCTTCCCCTCGTGAGGAATGTTGCTGTTTTGCTCTGGGAGGTCTTTCTCGGCTGAATCCAGAGACAGACTGTGCTCCACGAGAGGCTCCGGGTACGAGTGCTGGACCTGGGGGGCCGTGAGAAGAATGAGAAGACACAAACAGGTTGGTCTCAGGACAGACTCTGGTCACCAGAGTCCAGGTCTCCCTCTCTTACCCCAGGTTGTGCAGGCAGCGATGCCTGTGGAATGTTGACCACTTTAGGAGATAGCACTGCCACGGGCACTCCCATGTGTTTTGGTCTGACTGTGAAACAGAGCACAACACAAAACGCTCATTTAGACGCTGCTGTGGAGAGAACGACTGATCAGCGTGGTAGGGCAGACACACACCTAATTGTGGAGGGAAGTGAGGTGGTTTGCTGGCTTCTGAATAGTATTCCACTGCCTTCTTGAAGCGAATGACTTTGTCATCGGGGCAAGACTGAAAGAAATATATGAAATAAGCTCAAAGTCAAGAGGCAGCGAAACAGTGCAGTGGCTGGTCTAAAAAGAAAATAGGATGAACAAGCCTGTTCCTATTTACAGCCTCTCGTTCTCTCTCCGTCTTTTGAAGTCTTGAATCTAACACAAAGTCATTATCCTCTCTGTTCTAGTGCATTTCAGTCAACAAAGAAAAAAAACGTCGAGCACAAAACTCAGCCAAATGCAAACGTGTCCTTTAAACGTGCCTCCGATGTGAACTGATAACCTAATAGGACAGATAACTGAAATATATAAATAAATAAACTATTTCCATGTTGTCATCTGACCTGAATATTTTAAGAACACTGTGTAAAATTGTAAGATCCTATCATAAAACATTTGCATCATAAGTGTTAATCACAGACATCAACAGGGTCTAATAACAGTACAAAAGCGATAGGCATGTCCTTACTGGAACCTCCAGACCTGAGTTTAGACATCTTTTTTGCCACGTTTCAAAGTTCTACTCTTTATGGTCCAATGCAGACATGTAGAATTTGATAATGCCACTCCGCTTTGATTATATTGTTCTCTGAAAACTTTTTCATGGCTATTCAGACTGAGTTTCTCTAACTGTCTTATTGGACGGTCCAGTTCAGGTAAAGTTCTTTGCAGAGTTCCTCATGACTTACTCCTGCAACTTAAAAGTTCTCATCTTTTGGCAGTATAGTGTTTACCTTGAAGCATTGCAGGCAAAAAGAAAAAACTATTCACGTTTCACAACCCTCTCACTCCTCCATTTGAGCTTCTCGTTTCTTTCCCTCAAGGAAAACTTCATCCCCACGGCAAAACAACTCCATTTATCATCTGACCAAAGAACAGGCCTCGAGCTTCTTTTTTAGTCCAGCCGAGCTTTTTCAAACGCCCGGCGAGCCACTGTGAGCCTGTCTTACAGACGTGAGGCTTCTTTCATCCGTGTCCATGGAGACCAGAGCTGTGGAGACTCTACTGTGAGAGTCCGTCTGCTAAAACGCTGACATTAAACCTGCTCGCATTCCTGATGACAGTCGCGCTGCCAATCCCAATAACAAACACCTTCTGACACTTTCAGACGAATTACGGCCTCATCTCTTCAGTGGCTTCCACCCAGGAGAAACTATCTGAGCATTTAAATGGCAAAAATACAAGCGAGAGAACCTAATCTATGACTACACACAGGCTACATTCACATGTTTCTCCTTTAGCAGAGAGGCAGAGAACCCTCTCATTATCCTCTTCCGATTGCTGCAGCCAGCCATTTTTCAGTTCCACAGCACAGTTATGGTACTATTTTTATACGGTATAGGGTGATGGAATCAGCAGAGATCCACGTATAAAAAAAGAGTGGATTGCTCTCAACTTTTAGAGAGATTCTGTAGAAACAATGAATGATCTGGGTTGCAAAAAAGTTCAACACCAACAGCCCCTGACTGGAAATATTGGCTAACCGTACGCGTTTGACTGAGCGTTTCAGACCTGCGAATACTTGAAGATGTCCTTAGAGATGGCCTCCAGGTCGCTGACGTCCGGGATGTTGCGGACGTAGTTGGCAACGGCCTTGATCACTACATCGCAGGGTGGGAGCACGAGCTGGTGAGCACGCACCTGAGGAAGAGCGGATGTGCTGAGGTAAGCTGGAAGCAAACACTCAGGGAACTGTGCGTGGAAACCCAAAACAAAAAGTCCTAACGGTCTTCAGTTAAACTGTGACTATAACCATCAACAATACATACATGTGTATCTAGATATCTCTCTCAGATACATATATATGTGTGTGTGTGTGTGTATACATATACATCTATATCTACCTTTATTACCACTCTTACTGTACTTCCTTCCATCTCTACGCTGTCACTAATGTTGCCTCTGACAGATTCTGACTTGTGATTTTCTTCCATGGAGCATGTTGTTAGGTTGATGCTAACTGTAATGTTCTACCTGCATTTTAACTAGCTTTGAATACAAATTTCTGCTAAAACGCACAAATATGAGTACCTAGTGATGTCAAATGTGGGTTCCAGCTTTACCCAGACAAAAAAAAGTTGATTTTCATGACCTGTGATATATATCTGTAACCTCCAGCAGTTTACCAGAAATAAAAGTTAGAAGAATATACTACCCTGTTATAAGGACAAACCGGTCAAACCTGTAATAATCATATACACTGACTTTAGTTTAGAGGCTACTGTTACACTGGACATCAGTTAGGAGAAACACTTTTTTTATTTCTAAACCAAAAGTCCCCATTAATTCAATGTTTGGTGGAAAAGTGTCTCCTTACACCATCCTCTCATACTTTAGCCACATGGGGGCATTGTATCTTACAAAATCCAATAAAAGAATCTTAAGAAAATACCTTTAGTGATGCTAATGGGTGCTCAGAGCCGAGTAAGTTCCAATGAAAGGCAGCCAAGTCTTCATCAGGCAGTATGTGATTCCCTGTAAAAACAAATCAAAGCGCAGCATGGGTTCAGCGGCTCCATTTTGAGCCGTCCGTTTACGCCTCTGACCACCACACTGACCTAAAAGTGAAGCGAAGATGACGAAGCGGTTGGGGTTGAGATCGAGCTGGCGGGCCACTTCGTGCATCAGGTACTGGCTGGTGGTGAGGCTCTTGCTGTTGCGGCTCAGTTTGAGGGTGTGGGAGCTGAAGTAGAAGGGGATGTTGCTCAGGGCGTAGTCGGAGTCGTAGGCCACCAGGCCGTGGAAACCGCCCTCCCGGCATAAGGCCATTACTTCCAAGTGGTGGTCCTCCACGCTCTGGACAATCTGAAGAACGGCACAGACGGGATTAAGGTCTCAATCATTACAGCTCAAACCAAACTTTCCCGGTCACACTTCTTGTTGAATAAGACGACTGGTAAAAGGAAACTATTAAGATGGCACTGTTACACTCTGCAGGGTTCATTCATCCTCATATAAACTGTATTCTCACTTGGTAATATTGATCCATCTTTCTTTTATTTCAGGCATGCAACACATTTAAATAGACATTAAACTAGCTTGTTTTTTTTGCACAGATGCCACAGTGTAGAGAACTTCCAAGGGCTATTTTGTGTCATTCTTCCTCTAAAATGCATCTTTAGTATCAGTACAGTTGCATTTTTATTACAGATGTTGCATTTGTTTCAAAGTCAAGGGGGCTTCTGGCAGGCTAGTCCTGTACCCTCCTCATCTTCAGTCTTTTTTTTGTGTGCGTTTAAACTTTTTGGGGATATTTTTTTAATGAAAGATTTAAAAAAAGCATGGACACACTTGGAAAAATGTGACTTAAAAATGTGACAGACTTGAGCTCTAAGTTGGCCCAGGACCTCCAGCAAACCCCGGTGGCCCTACAGAGCCCCGCTTTGGGACCTGTTGCAGGTACCAGGTCTGGAGTGTCCGTGTGGCATCCATCTCTTCCAGAAGAGATGCTGAATTCTGATTGGTTCTGACTACAGCGTGACGCTCTCCTGCAGACATCTCTAATGGCAGTTTTACTCCGTCATACATGGCTCCACACGCCTCAGCCTGGGTGGTTTTCCATTACACAATAGGGCCCATCAGAAAGAAAGCCGACCGGCCAGGGACGTCACGCAGACTCCAAACAAGCAGGAGACCACGATGAAAGACGCTAGGTACCGACTAAACCTCGGACCTGGGACTGAGGTCATAGTTTACGTATTGGCTGTTTACAATGTTGACAATCACAGAAATGATGACTTTGGACGTTTGTTGGTGCCAGATTTGTATAAATGGATGGGATTCACGTGAAGGAGGCAGAATGAATCTGCCCGGCCAATCAGCCGCCAGCCCTGATGGAACCCTGGCCGAGCAGGTGCTAAAGTTGTAACTGTTTAGGAGGGCAGGCCCCTAGTGGAAATGCAAGAATACTGTGCAGAGCAGAGCCGTGCCGAGTAGGTACTAGTGGGAAAGTGGAGAAATTTAACATAGGGCTTTTTTTGTTTTGTTTAAGCAGTATTCGTCAATTCAACTCTGCAGTGTATGGCTTAAAGGTCACACAAAATGAATGGATTCATTCCATTCTATGCTCTCCGTCAAGGGAGAAATATTTTATCTTTCTAATGCAAATTTCGTCTCGCATTTCTCCCCATTTGCCCCTAAAACACCCTTTTTTATGGATAATGGCTTGTATCATCTGAATTTACATCAAACTCGAGCCAGAGACTGGGGTCTACTAACGTCTACTAATGAGAGATTTTGCTTCCACTTCTTGAAACGCGTGTTTGTGTGTGTAAAGGGTCACTGAGTGGTCAACAAGTGCAGAAAAAGATTTTTTAAATCAATTGTTAGCTCTAAAATGCCCTTGTGAGAATGCTTATTTCAGTTATGAAATGCATTTTTCTACCAACATAAAAAAACGGAGTAAAATGAGTGAAGTTAATTCAGTCGACAAAGATGGAGAGAAAGAAACTGCTTTGCTAAAGGAGATCAGAGCATCCCTATCTGACCATGTCAGGCCATTTATTAACTGCTTTTTGACAGTGGGAGAATACCTTCTCCATACTCGTTTCGTGTCGTTTCTACAAACTCACTCCTTAGCCAGGGGCTCCATCCCCACAAACCCAAACACCTGTTTCTATCCCGGAGAAGAGAGCGAAGCCCTTTTGGTCAAACGTCGGCTATCCTCATCAAAGTCCGAGTCCATCTTAGTGGGCGCAGTCAAATGCCTTAATCTTCATATTTCTTCCTATCCGCCATATATTTTACTGTTCGTTTCGCGTCTATCTTCCCAAAGAGACGTTAGCTTGATTCGGGTTACTTTGTGGCCTTGTAGGACTGGTGTCCACCACGGTGTGCGTGTTATTTTTCGCTGGGCTGACACCCAGCAAACCTGGCCTTTTCTGAAATAAAAAAACCGACCCACACCGTGCACATGCATTAACCCTCCGTGTGGCTGCTTTAACCCAATCCTTACAGTTCCGTAGCCTCGCTCGCGGCTACGCTCATTAACTCAGCAATGCGGGAGCAGCTTTTTATTTTATTTTTTTTTCGGTTTTGTTTTAATCATGAATGAAAGTTGGCAACGGTGGCACGGTTGGCGGCTAGCAGGCTAACCGCCCGGCCGGCTAATTTCTGCCGGCGGCTGCCCACGGCGTCGCCGCTCAACAGGCACCGCCAGGCCGGGCTTCACTCACCGCGACGTGGAACCGCAGGAGAGCCAGCCGGATGCAGTGGGCCATGCACACGGGCGGCAGAAACCAGACTTTGGGCGGCGGGGTGCCCTTATTTTGGACGTGGCTGATGATCTGCTGAGCGGTCTGCCTCTCGTTCACCTGCCGCTTGACCCACTCGTGAAGGCGGCCTTTCTCCAGGGCGCCATTGAAGCACACCAGGAGCTCAATGTTGCCGCTGAAGCAGGCCTTGGAGAGGGCGGCCAGGAAGCCCAGCATGTGGTTCCACTGGCCTCCGCTGACCCAGTCGGTGTAGAAGCCTCCGTAAAGCCGGTGCAGACAGTTTTCGGCGTCCACAAGGAGTCTCAGCGGACTCTGGGGGGGTCTTTGACGGCCACCTCCAACCAAACTTCCCCGGGCCAGCCTCTGGAGATCAACCGGCACCACGGCACTGGGGCAGTGCTTTTCAATGTATTCTTGGAAACCTTGAACACCCATGTTGAGCTTCTGTCTGACGCGACAAAAACTGAAAAATGACTCAAATTAAGGAGAAATGTCGAAGGAAAATGAAACCGACGGGGATTGCGGTGCGTTTCCACCCCTCTACAGTGGTTGACAGCCGAGAAGTAGCCGTGGATATTGCAGGAGTTGAAATAATGCCGAAAGAAACAAAATAAGGCTGCTGTTAAGATATGGTCATTTTTGGTAAGTTTTCTTTTTTTGGATCATGGCTTTGGGTGCCATGTGTCGGATCGCGGAGCCATGTCAACGATGGTGCTGTAGTCCGGACTGAGCGAGCGCAGAACACGTGACCGCGTGACGCAGAGGCACGTAGAATCAATGGAGGGCCGGGAGCGGAATCACGGCGGCCTACTTCCGGGTCTGCCTACGCGGTCTCAGCCGCTGCCAAAACCTCCACCAACGTGACTTGGTTTCTGGAGATTGTCAAAAATGTACGGCAAAGTCCGGGAAAGAAACACACACACGACAGTATTATCGCACATTTAAACTCCACAGACTAAAGTCATGGACAAAACAGGGCAGTTACAGCTACCTGAAACTTTAGGAGAATGAAAGGCCTTACAGTAGTGAAGGAAAATGGATAAAGTGCTTTTTTTTTTCAACAGTTAACAAGTAAATACTTTTTAAATTTTATTTTTGAATTTTTTATTTTTGTAAAATAACCCGTAAATAACAATTTTTTTAACCAATATGTATTCAATATTTCTAATGTCACTGGTGAGGATTTGCTAGAATATCATAAGTTTGAATCGATTGTGCAATACCATTGTGGATACCAGCCATATTTTACATAATGCAAACAACAGAAACTGCATTCGCTTGCTTGAAAACCTAACTTGAGATATGGAGAATGACTGTATCCCAGATCCAGTCTCGGGGGCCTGGTGAGCATAGGCTAGTCGGTCATTTTATTGACAATTTCTAGACTCTGGATTTGAAAGGGACGACCTCCCGAAATGGTTAAGATCTAAATCTGAAAACATCCTCTTTACCATTATCATATTGTATCTTCAAATTCAGAAAAATGTTGGATCTTAACATTTCCGCTGCACAAATGCGAAAAAAAAAGGGTTTTCCTAGTCTTCTGAGATGAGCAATTAACTCCATAGCCTGGTTTTAGATTTGATTTTACACCAGTAATCCAATAGGTTCACTTTGATGGTTTTTCTCAATCATCTCTTTATCATTTTTAAGTTGACATTATGGATTTAAATCTAGCAAATAAGCAGCTACAAAGATGCCTGATAGTGTATTCAAAATACAGGTGTGATCATATTTCAGTGTCACGATGATGCATTAAATGTCTTTTAACAGGAGCTACTACAAAGATTTAGTATGTATTAATATAAATGAGTATTTATTTCTAAACTAGTTTTAATGCTTTGCAGTTACAACCATATTTAATCACAAAAGTTTCCCATGAAATCAAACATTATGTTTAAATGTTTTTACACATGGCAAGCTCTAAGCATCGCCAGTTGGTCAGTATCAGTTGCAAAAATGACAAAAACATTCTCTAAAGTGTCTTTAATGGTATTAACGTGTTTTTAATTTCCTAGGAAATAAATATTTGTGTATTTTAAAAAAAAGTTTTTATGACACATCCTACTTCTGAATGTTTAACTTGAAATAAAGGTATCTTTGTGTTCAGATATTGTAATCCCAATTCAATACAGTCATTGACCTTATAAATGTATGTAATCCATCCATCTAAACATCCATCTATCCTGGACAAGCTGAGAAATTAATATAACTGGCATTATATTTGAACTATAATTTGACTTATACTTAGACTTAACTTTATTTATCCCTTGGGATTACTCCTTCAGGGAAATGTCTGGTTCCAGTAGCTTATGAAAAGTACAGAAGACAATATAGAGACAATATCAATAAAGAATGTATACGGTACAGATTTATATATTACCGTTAGATATAAAGTATCTGCACAGTAATAAGCAGAGTGAAGACTAAAAAGTAGTTGACTTGGATTATTGCACATGCACTGTAGAGAAGTGTTGACCATATAAATAAGTAGACAATTACACAGACTGCACAGTAGTTGGCATGTGTTATTGCACAGTGAGAGAGAAGAATATTGCACGTTTCTATCTTCCTATCACCAGTTGACAGTGAGTAAGATGCAGGATAGGTCATCCTTCGGTCACATAGCCAAATAAGTCAAACAACATAAATATAGACACTCAGGCCTCCATTAATTAAGGGGCTGGAATGGGAAATCCCTTTCTGAATAACCTTCTCATAGTTGAAAGCATCTTCGGTCTTCAGAAAGGTTTTGTCTGTCTGGATTGGTGTCAGTCTATCACACAGACAATATCTGCCATTATGCTGGCAATATCTGTCAACATGCAGACAAACAAACACCTTCCAAAGCACTGAGAACTCATCCTGTGATTGTTCCAACTCCATTTCATTTCTCTGGTTCCATATTTTTGCACATGAATAAGGAAAGACGGAAAACTATTTAAAAATGCTCTGCTGATTGTGAGATGTTATGCCTCATCACTGCTGGTAGAGGGCAGCATCAAACCAGGAATGCTTGTGTGTCAGTCCATCTTTAGTTCATGGCCGGCTTTGTTCACTTAATATTCATAATGTAGGCCATGTAGGACGAACATAGTCAACGTGACCCATGCCAGCCCCAAGAAGGAGTGCACAGGCTCCTGAGCTGGGAGGGTTCAAGCTAGTTTTTTTACTGTTCATTTCTCCACAAGAGGGGTTGGCACGGGGGTGTGGTGGTTAGCACCCTCGCCTCACAGCAAGAGGGTTCTGGGTTGGAGTCCCACGGGAACCAGGACCAGAGGGTTCTGGGTTGGAGTCCCCGGGGGAACCAGGACCAGAGGGTTCTGGGTTGCAGTCCCGGGGGAACCAGGACCAGAGGGTTCTGGGTTGGAGTCCCTGGGGGAACCAGGACCAGAGGGTTCTGGGTTGGAGTCCCCGGGGGAACCAGGACCAGAGGGTTCTGGGTTGGAGTCCCGGGGGAACCAGGACCAGAGGGTTCTGGGTTGGAGTCCCGGGGGAACCAGGACCTTTCTGGGTGGAGTCTGCATGTTCTCCTGTGTCTGTGGGTTCTCTCCGGGTTCTCCGGCTTCCTCCCACCCTCCAAAAACCTGCATGTTAGGCTGATTGGACATTCCAAACTTCCCTTAGGAGTGAGTGTGAGTGTGTGTGGTTGTTGGTCCTTGTGTGTCTCTGTGTGGCCCTGCGATGCAACGTCCAGGGTGACCCCGCTTTTTGCCCATTGACTCCTGGGATAGGCTCCAGTCCCCCCGACCCCGTTAGGGCATAAGTGGTAACGATAATGGATGGATGGATGTCTCCACAAGAATCTTTGTGAGCTGTTTTGTGTGACAAAGTCAGCTTCCTGCGAAAGTGTCGTCATAAGAAAGGGAACTATTTCCTTTTATTTCTCTTTTTAAAGCTAGAAAAGGAATTTATGTTATATTAAAATGTTTGAATTTCTATTTTCTAAATCTTAATTTCCCTGTCTTACTTGGTTTTGTTTTTTATTTTTGCTCTTACTGTTTTTAATCTTTGAGTTTGTCTTGTGTGGAGGTGATAATTGTGTTTTATGATTGGCTCAAATGGCCTGTACAGCGCTTTGATTTTAGCTTGGGCTGACTGAAAGCGCTTTATAAATAAAGTTGAGTCGAGTTGAGTTGAGTAAATCGAGTAGAGGAAATATTAAAGTGTAACTTTTGCAGTTTTAGCGGTTATTTGAGTACACATTGCAGACATTTGTGCTCAGTCGATGTAAGACTGAGTGAAGAGTGACAGATGCTTGCCTCATGAACCACAACATGCTGCTCACCCTTTTTTGTTTCCTGTTTCCTCATCAAATATCTTCTGTCCTCTAATCCATTGTGTGAAAATTGTCTATTGACAATAATTATTTACATACCTGAGATTTGATAGAAAACAAAATGAAGTATTAGTATATGCTAAATAAAAGAGGTTTACATAAAATCAAAACTAAATTCTTTAATTTTCCTTCACTCTGTCTGATTTGGATTTTCACCAAATACGCCCAGTTAATTCATATTTGAAGAAAAAACATTTGGCAATCAATGGTTTCTTTTTCAAAAGTACTATTAGTCTAACAGAGGTAGATCTATTTCGTGATGAAATCCCACACATAAAAATGAGCGGGAAAAGGTTTCCTGTGTGTAACACTGTCTGCTGTAGGGTGTTTAGCTGAAGTTGAAGTAACTCTGTGGTTAGTGCCATACAGTGACCGCAGCACTGACCTTTAGAAGCTGCAGGCAGGAGAAGGTTGCTTCAAGCCTCTTATTACATCGCATAACGCTCATACCACGAAAGAGGGGGCTAAAGTCATTATCACAACATTGTTGGGGAACTTATAAGGGGCAAAACTATAGGTAGAATTATAGTTAAAATCATTTTTTTGTGTGTTTGTTTTTTTGGTATGTTGAATCAGGTGTACATGAGGACTCACCAATTTAACAAATGGAAATTTGATTTTCATAGTTACGATTGTTACCTGAATGTGTATATTCAGTATTTTATTTGGAGCTGATGTAGGTCATTTATTTATTGCTGCAGAATGATAGCGGTCACCAATACTAAGCTAGCTGCTGGTTTATAGTGTAGCCACTTCTTACTTGTACATGTTTCCTGACATTTAGTGACCCATCCATCTATCCATTATCTGTACTACTTATTCCCGGTGGGGTCATGGGGGGGCTGGAGCCTATCCCAGCTACACCGTGGACAGGCCGCCATCATGCTGTCTAGTACTCCATATTTTCTTTCAATAAAGATCACACAAAAAATTATCTTGTGTTCATTACTAGTCTCTCATATTAAACTAAATAGAAAACAACATTATGTTTTCTGTTGTTAACATTACCATTGTTAAAAATGAAAACGCGTCTTGTACTCATGTCTACATGACACATTAGGAAGAGATAATGCATATTTATTGATATTTACAGAAATATTCACAAAAAATTGAATGTATAAAACTGCTACCCTAGAAAATATATATATCATTCCCAAATTTGATAAAAACATAATCTTCATGAATTTTCAAAGATTATAAAATAATTGTAAATTTTATAAAACATTCTATTCTATACTCTATACATCAATTGCATTTTAAAATGACTTTGAAGACACTATCTTAGAGATCCCATTTCTTTTGGAACTCCACTGTGTTTATAACAAATGCAACTGCTTTTTCCCATAACATTTAAATGTTTTCAAGCGCAATCTCCATTTATTCTAAGACATTCATCAAAAACCTACGGCCTAGTGAAGCTCAGAAAAAGTTGAATACGATACATTGAGAAACAGATAAATGTTTGATGGGTGAAATGCTTTTTGTACCAGTAAATGAGCATGCTTAGGACTTGTGCTCTCAGAGTTCGAGAGATATTCGAAAGTGCTGTGCTCTTTGGGCCAGTTCCTTTGCAAACTCCTGGGCCTCGTGCAGGGCTTCCTTGTCGGGGAAATGCAGCGCAGCTTTTTTGGTGGCCACGGCCAGCTGCTTCAGGAGGGCGCACAGGTGGTTGCTCTTACACAGCAGGCTCTGGCTGGGCCCTCCTTTATGGGCTTCTCTGCACATGGTGTCCACCAACCTCTGGCCCACCATGATCACCAGCTTGCTTTTTGAAATGAACTTCTCTGGCGGCTGACCCTGCTGAAGGCTGCCCACAAAGCCCCCGATGGCCTTCTGAAGAGCTCCGAAGTAGAGCCGGCAGTGCTCGGACACGGACGACTGGCGATGTGCGTCTCCGCTGCCCGCTGGAGTTTTAGCCTTAGAGAGGGATAAAGAGATTAAAAGAGTGATAACAGAATCATTCATGCGCTGGGTTCGGACGATTTTGCCACTGTAGGAGAATATGAGTGAAATTTGTGTTGCTTACTGTATCAGCAGCTAATGTGACCTTGTCGTTTGGTTCCGTCTGCACTTCCCCTTTTTGTTCCTCATCTGTAGTCTGAGTAAAGAAGTCAAAGCAGAATCACCGCATTAGTAAGTATATTTCCTTGAGAGAACTTCAGTTGAGTTACTGAATTAACCTTGTCAGCAATAGCTAGAAATAGAAAAGGTTTTAACCTGCAGGACCACGTAGTCATTTTCGTCCTCCTCCGGGTCCCTTCCTGGTTCAGGTCCGTCTGGACTTTGTTTTGGCTCTGGAGGATCTTTGATGCTTACAGCCTCTGGATTTTTCTTTCCTTTAAACAGGAGCTTGCCGTTGGCGTGGATGATGGACACAAGGTGTTTGACGTCATCTGGAACAGTGCGGGCCACCATGACGAAACGGTCCAGTTGATCGGGAGTCTGCACATGGCCTGGATCCTGGCAGAGTGTACTGAGGGGCCACCCCGCCATGTTCAGAGCGCTCACTGTCTGCTGTAGAATCACACCGGAGTCCTCTACGATGGACAGCTGCTTATTGAGCCGGCTCTGCAGATTAGCATCGGTCAGACGGCGTGCGTTACCCTTAACGTCGAGGGCAAACGTTAGGAAGCCCATCAAAGAAAAAGCAACGACTTCCGCTGCTGCTTTGATCTCTTCCAGGTGTTTTTCCAGATGTTGTTTGCACCTCCAGTTACTGCTAACAAACTCCATCAGTTGGGGAACGGCCGTGCACACGGACTCCTGCAGCTCAAAGAGTTTGCGACAGGCCTCCTCCTGACTGAGCGCCACTTCCCGGTGGGGCTCGGGAGAAGATGAGCTCAGGGCAAACGAGTCACAGGAGCTGCTGGAGGAGCTGGAGGCGGTGCTGATTCTTTGACTGTCAGTTGTAGAGAGACATGGGGTTTTACTCTTCTCCTCATCCTGCACCAGCAACTCCCCATTCCCTGGAAGATTTGTGAATGACGTACAAGCCAGAAACGCCCTTATCCGCTGCTGCCGTTCCCTTTTCATTTTAGAAATGTTGCTTGAATCACCTCTACACTCCAGAGGTTTATGATCGTCGGAAAGATTGCTGGCAACTTGATGACAAAGGGGTTTATCCTTGGGTGGAACATCATATTCTACCATCTCTGTAAGCTCGATTGTTTGGGATGTGTTGCACGGCTGAACTTGTGGTAACACTTTGGATACATTTGTGATGTCAACAGAACTGGGCCTTGGTATGTCATAAAGCAAAGAGGCTGGGTTGTCCTTTTTAATGGGAAAAACACGTGCTGGTAGAGTGTCATAAAGCTGCATGGATTTGAGAGTAAAGGAATCACAGAAATCTTGGGGTGGATCTTGTTTTTCAGAGCCCGCAGGTACATCGTAGATCCACTCGGCTTTGCATGGTTTAGGCATTGTCTGGCATCCAATCATCATTTTGTGTTGGGCTGCAGGAACAGGGAAGTCGTAGTTTTGGACTTGAGTCAGAGGTGATGGAACTTCATACACCTGTTAACAAGAATAGACTTATCAGCATCACAGTTTCTGCAGAACCCGAAATCTTCTGGAATGATATACGTTTGTGAGTATGACTCAAACGAGTATATACATAAGAAGTATGTGTTTGAAGAACAGAGACTGCATTGCAAAGCGAGTATATCATAGATTGCTTGCTTCATTAATCCCCCTAAACCTCTGAAACTTACAGAAGAGTCTGCTGGACTGCTGCAGACTGAACCCTCATGAGAGTTAAATCTCTTCTCCAGTTCTGAAATTTGAAGCCATGAGTTTATTTGCGGCATCCGTCCGGGAATTGCTGATGTCTGCAAAGACAATAACAGAAGACCATGAAAATAGGACCAATGCAGAAGACAGAATAGACAGAAACAGTCCATTTTCGTGCATGTGAGTGCTCACAGTGAACAGAGAGGATCGTCTTGCTTGGCATGGTACATCATAAACCTCCCCTTTTGGACTGAATGCCATGCTGAAGAATGAATAGACAACAGGCTGCAAGGTTGAGCTCGACTGCTATGATCAAAGCTGCATCTACCTCACTGACCTCCGCGTTCATACATTTACGGGGACAGTGTTTGCTCTGAAGCCTGTTGAGAAGCCCATTATGCATACACTTTGCCAATTACCACAGCTCGGTAATAGAAACCATGCTGCTCAGTGAGTATTAGGCGGCTACCGTTGCGGGGAACAGGACTTCCCTGCAGCAGGGGAGGAAATGGTAAACATGTGAGTGCATTTCGTCCCAACCTCTGCTGCACAAGCACCCGCGCAGTAACCGATGGCTTTCTGGGGTCCCTGGCAGCAGGGGTTGCTGTTTGTAGTTGAAAGTGTCTGAAGTCTGTGTCTGATTGTCTTTTACGGGGCCATAAAGACCCTGGGTGCTCAGTGCTTGTCCCTATGGAGGAGGCCCCCGGTCCCCATCTGTAAGCTGTTTTGCCAGCAGGAGTTTCACAGCATTGCATTTCTGCAACCGTCTACCTCGCTAATCATGAGACCTCAACATTCCCCGCGAGAAGGCCCGGCTTTGACCTCAGAGCGAAAGACTGAAAAATGTCGGCCTTTCATGGCGAAAAGGAGTTTGTACCTTTTTCATTTCGTGTTCATCTGCGTCGTGCTTCGCAGATGCTAAAGTGGGACTTCTCATGGATGACAATGGAGTGGATGGAACCTTGTAGATCACGTCCATGCGTTCGTAGGCGGGGCTATGGCTGGGTTTGGGGACACTGGGGATCTGGTAGATGTTCAGTACGCTGTCCTCGTTTGTGTCCTGGGCTGATTGCGGTTTTTCTGCCTCGTGGCCGGAGGGGCCAGCAGCGGGTCCAGCCTGGGGTAAGAGCTTGAGTCGGTTTGCCGGGGCCAGGCCGTGCCGGCCGTACAAGGAGCACATCCACCAGCCGCTGGTGCCCGCCACGCTCTGGTCCATCACCGTCACGATGTCCCCTTTCCGGAAGGCCAGTTCGTCCGCGCACTCCGCCGTGTTGTCGTAGAGCGCTCTGGCTAGTTTGTTCTGAAACATAACAGAAGAAAACAAGCATGTTGCCGTTAAATTAAAGCATTGAAGTATACCACACTGTCACAAGATAAGCGGTCTATAGTCCCCGTCTCCCATAATGGGACTACAAGACGAACTGGATTCTGATGGAAATATCACTGTCTGGCATTTCACAGATCGAAGTGAATATTATCGTAAAGGTGTTATTTTGCCTTGGGCACCTGTTGAAAAAACAAGGCAGTTATGGTTTTAGATGGCATTTCCTTCTGCTTTATTTTCACTTCCTGTTTGTGCTTCCTATGGAGAGATAAATAGGAGACATGTTTCTTTAAAGCTTCCTGTTGCAAGGCCGTGCAATTTAAAACTAATTTTGCTTAGTGCTTAATATGAATGATCTGTCATACTTTATTTCTGTAGTGGAAAAGATGTAACTGGCCAGTGCATGAAGATTTCCGGGCTTTTTGTTTCACATCCTCTTCTCTGTGCTTCTTTTGAACTAGTTATCATGCGAACACATCTATGTGTAAAGTACAATTATTTCCAAGAAAGCCCCTGGCAATAATAGTTCACTGCAAGCTCTGAGCTTATATTGCATTTTTGTTTCACAAGAAAATAAACGGATGGTGTTTTAAATCTATATTTAATATGGTATATTATTAAACAGAACATCATTAAATAACCCTGTGATGGTTGTAAGAAGCTATCCAAAAAATGAAATTTATTCTCCCTGTACCTGGCTGAATTGGTTCCTATTGTTTCTTTTTTTTGTATAAAAATGAAAGACCTATAATATTACTTATTCGCTTAATTACTTCTATTGTAGATTGGGTGTAGGCCATAGTAAGAGCCTTCAAATTATATGAATCTTTTTTCTTTTTAACTTCTTTACTTGGGGTTTGACAGCTGTCAAAATCCTAACGAAAAAAATGAAATAATATTTCAGTTTAATAATATTGTTCAAATATTCTTCTCGATAACTTGATTTGTCTAGTTTGATTAAATTCTATTTTTTGCCAGAATGGCAGTACATAATGAGGGAACAAATGAAATATTAAGGAAAATTGAAGGAACAGCAGGTAACAAGGAGCTGTTTATGATTTGAACCAAATACCTGATAGCTGAGAGTTTTATACCACTTTGTGATGTGATGTGATATAACTTTAAATTAATAATCATCAATACTGTAACCAAGGTTGTATTCCAAAGATGGGAGAGAAATGCAAATCTATTCCAAAAGTCTTTATTGTGAAATTGTTATTGAAATATGTTATGTTATGTGAGAACGTTAAACATTAAAAATATATCATCCAATTTAGTAATGTTACAGAACCTCTGGTGAGGGAAAGGCAACCCTCCTAAAAGGATCAGAACTCATAAACATAATCAAGTTTGTACAACATGGAACAAGAGGCGAAAATAAAGTACATGGACACGTACACACACTGATACAGTTTTACAGAGGAAACAGGCTGTCTAAGCACCTGTTAAACATTTGTTTATATGAATATTATTACTTGGTTGGATGATTCATTTGATAACGTACAGTATTATCAGATGAATTACTCTGAACACAATTCTGAATTACCATAATCCTCAGAAGTCAGCATTTAACATGAACGGAAATCTGTGAATTACACTGGTCTTTCTCCATAGTACATCAGGGCTTTGGTTTACTAATCTTCTTGCAAATAGAAATCTTCTCAGTTGTTCTGAGAAAAGTAAGAATGCTGCTATAGCTGTACATGGATTCAACAATCTGCCTCCCGAATGTTTCTGCTAATAAGCTAACACACACATCACATCCAGCTATGCTCGACAACAAAGAGCCCTTTCACCATCAGACACAAACACACTCCGCACCTGTCGCAGGCAGGCCTGTGACACACACTGCACGCAGCAGCCTACACAAACACACACACACACACACACACACACTCCCTTCCTAATCCTCTGGGTCATGCCACAGTCATGCAAGTGAAATACAAAGGGTCAAATGACAGACAGCAACCAAACCACAGAGATTTACTTTCGTATTTCCTTCTTCATATCTCAGTGTGTGCATGGTGCTTGTTATCTTCGTTGGCCTTTGTGCGTTTCATGATTATTATCATGGGACAGTGGGTGTAACAGCCATTCTGTGAATAACAATCATTTCAGAGAATATTCTGTCCTAGTTATTTATGGTCAAATGACATTTATCCCATTGTTCTAACCAGTACTGAACCAGAGAATGTGTCCGTTTTTAGGTCCTTCTCGAGCGTTTCATGGTACCACGTTTCCCCGTGGCTTTGTTTCTCTGTTGATCTCTAAGTACAGTAACATAGTTAGATTCAGCTGTGACTCTTTTGGATTCCTGCACACGCCTGCTTGTGTAGATCAGCCCCTCAGACAGCTGGCCATCAGTATGTCAGCGCCCCAGCTGCCCCCCCCCCCCCCCCCCCCCCCCCCCCCCCTCACCTATCCCCACTCGGCCTGTTCACAGATGGACGTCAGAGAATCTCCAACCCGAGCCGTGCCAGTTATCACTCAAATATGGAGTCCATGATGTTTACTGTAAATACTGTGAAATAAGTCTTTTTTAGAAGGATGACATTTGTATGAGATAAAACATGTCAAAATGCTTTTTCTCATGAGTTACTCATAAGCCACTGTTTTTATGTCCTTCTCAGTTCCTTCTGTACTGTCTTGTTTTAGCATAAAGCTGAAAACAGCTCCCAGGTATTATCTTTGGATATTGCATCATTACAGAAAAAGAATTGACAGAAATCATGAACTGTTCTTAATATGAACATAATATATCCATATATAGATATATAGATATAAGTGCTATATTACTAAAGTTAACATGAAATGACATAACATTTTACTAAAGTGGGTGGCTAAACAAATGAATTGAGCCCAACAATCCTTTCTGGCTATTCTTTTGAATCTGAGTGAGCTTAATTTTTCCCCCAAATACATTTAACAGTCTACTTTATAAAACATGTTCTTCATTCATCTAATTTGTTAGTGATCTTTAAGAGACTGAATAATGTTTTTAGCACACCATCTGCTCATTATGATTAACTTTACCAAGGTCCACTTGAGACCAAACCACCAAATGCATTTATATCAACTTATCTCTCAGTAGTCCACAATCATGATGCCATTCTTAAATTCTAGCAGTTCTATTTCAACAAAATATCACAAGTCAGTATTTATATGTGTATGCATGCCTACAGAAAAATAAAGGCTAAAATGTTTTTTTTTTGTGTTTTTTTACAATCCATTAACCTTATAATACAATATGTATTATATGTGATACGTATGGTCTCTGAAATATTTTGCGTCAATACACAATCAGATATACCTGATATTAGTGGGCAGAAGAATACACAATGATAACTTTGACTCATTTATGGTAATAAATTATGAATATACAAAAGTCATTTCTGTTTTTTATTCATATTTGGTTAAAAGGCCAAATAAAGACTTAAAAATAACTTGTTTAAGACCAACAAAAAACATCTTTCTATTCTAACTTTAAAAAGTGTGCTACAGAGCAGAACTCATTCTGTCTTGTGGCCTAGAATAAATGAGGCCTTGGTTCCATGTGGTCGCTCAGCTTGTAAATACTATTTTTTGTGTTTAACAATGCTTGCTGTACATATTTAATGTTTTTAAACAATGGTTTTAGTTACAATGGTTTTACAAGGACCATCATGTTGTCGAATCCAAAATGATTTAGATCACTGTAAACTTTCCAAAAGTGCATTTTGCAAAGTTGCTCATATTCCATATACTGGACTGTTTTGGAACATTTATTTTTTTCTTTACACATTTAATTAGACAGCAACCGGTTCTAGCCATGGATATCGGCTTGAACCGGTTCAGGAAAGGGGTTCACAGTGTGGGAACAACATGTTTGCCCTTTGACCCTTGGCAGGCCGGACGAGAGCAGGGGGTCAGGTCAAGGCCTCGTCCATTATACCGTCACACACACCCAGACCCAATGTGGTCTGCCAAACACAGCCAGGCACCCGATCAACTTTAGAAAAAGTAGAGAGGGGACAGGGTCATTGAAGTCAGAAGTTGATGCAAAGCACATAGTTGAGATCAACTCCTCTGTAAAATTCAAACAGGAAGTCGTCCGGTAAATATGACATTTTGGACATTCCCACAGAGTCCTGCTGATGGGGGGTGGTAGTGAGGCCTGGGTGGAGGTGGAGGCCTTGCTTATGAGAGATAGATAAAGTCAGAGGTGTGTACCTGTATACCTTTGAATTATCATTTGGTGTGTTTGGAATTCATTTCTGTTGCATGTTATATTCTAAGCAATTTCCCTCCAATTCTAAATGACCATCAGATCGTCCTTTGTGGAAAATCACTTCAGTCAAACTTCTCATCACCCAAAACAAACCAAGAGAAGGCTGTGGAATCTCTGTGGCACTGACACTGAATCACTACTGTTGCCCTGGTATTTCCTGTATGGGAACTATGTAAAAAAAAAAACTGTCACACATACAAAGAATGCACAACACTGATGAAAACTTGAAGTTTTAAGTGGACAATCCATTCATGACTCCACACTAATATTCAGATAATACTTTAACTTAATAGTTTACATACAATTGGTGTTGAAATGACCGTTTCCTGTGACTCAGCGGCATGATGAGGAACACAAGGGGCAGAGTTTAAACCATCAGGATGTGGTTTCCATGGTTACACTGAGCTGAAGTCTGTGCAGCGGTGTGAAAAACTGTTTGCCCTTTCTTGCTTTTTCCATTTTGTCACAGCAAAATGTTTAAAATAACATTGTTTAAAACAACACGAGTAAACACAAAAACACAATACAAAACAATGTTTTGAAATTACCATTATTAGGGAGAAAAAAATATCAAACCCAAATGGCCCTGTGTCAAAAAGCGATTGCCCCAAAAACCTAATAATTAGTGAGGTCTCCATAACAGCAAACAAACATTTGCAATAACTCACAATCCGTCTTTTAAAGGAGAAATTTTGACGCACTCATCTTTGCAGTTATTGTTATTCAGCGACAAATCATTTTCCTGAGGTCATGCATCAGCATCTCAGTAGTATTCAGGTCAGGAATTTGACTGGGTCACTCCACGTCTCCATTTAGTTTTTCCTAAGCCACTCAGAGGTGGATCTGCTCATTTGTTTAGTAGTAGAATTCATGCTTTAATTCATCATAGCAAGCCTTCCAGGTCCTGAAGCAGCAAAACACCCCCAGACCATCACTATATTTTAATGTGTGATGTTCTTTTTTCTGAAATGCAGTGATACTTCTATGCCAGATGTAACAGAACACACACCTTCCAACCGTCTCATCAGTCCAGGGAGTATTTTCCCCAAAGTCTTAGGGATCATCAAGGCAAAAAAAGAGTCAAGCCTTAATGTTTTTTCTTTTTTTTTTATCATCTTGGATCTCTGCCATGGAGACCATTTTTGCCCGGTTTCTTTCTCATGGTGTAGCCGTGATCGCTGACCTTAACCGGGGCCTGCGGTTCTTTGGACGTTGTTCCGGGCTCTTTTGTGACCTCTCGGGTGAGTTGCTGCTGAGCTCTTGGGGTAATTCGGTTTGCCGGCTACTCCTGGGAAAGTTTGCCAACGTTCCATGCTTTTGCCATTTGTCATTAATCGCTCCCACTGTGGTTCGCTCAGGTTCCAAAGCTTCACAACCATTTCCAGATAGATCTATCTTAATTACGATTTTTGTCTTGTTCCTGAATTTATTTGGATCTCAACACTATGTGTAGTTTTTGAGGATTTTCTTATTTGTTTCACACAGCAACAGCAGTGGCTCAGAACATAGAAAGTTTCCTATCTAGCATCACTTTTAATGTTTACCCCTTTGGCTAAATCCCTTTTTTTTTACTCTTGTATTTGGTTACATACAGGCGTTTATATGAAGGCATGAAAATGACCGAGACATTTGAGTCGACTGGCCTAACTTTATTTGGATAACTTTCACATATCAAGGGATTTGAGGCATGTGGCATTCGTACCTACAACACGCCTCCCACAACAGGAAGTGGATGTGTAGTCCAGTAAACTACAGCACAGGTCATTTATGAGTGACCGGAGGCTGATCTGCAGAGATGGCCCACAGGCTGCACACACTGCTGCATAGATCTTATCAGTTTTCACCCCGGTTTCATCTATAGACACTCCATTTTCTCCGTTTAATCACGTAGCGTGCGTATTTTGATATTCATTACACCACAGCTTTTTTGCAGCTAGATAAAGTGGTTTTGAGGTAATGAGTCCATTTTGACAAACTGAAAAAAAAGGTTTCACATTTTTTTCTTTTAATTTTTAAGCTTTTACTGAGTTATCTTTTTTTGAGCACGACCCTTAAAACATTTTTGAGACTACTTGTGGTGAAGAAACAAATAGGCTATGTTCTTTTGCAAATGAAGACCAGTAACCCCCGGTTGGTCTGACTAAAACCCACATCTCTATGGGCTGTAGAAATGCCTGCTGAATGTCGACACCGTCGCTGCACAAAATCAGACTTCTTTTCTCATAGTTACGTTTTCAGTGCCATTTTTAAACATCATTCTGTACTAAAGTTCTTGATAAAGGTTCCCCACCTCTTTCCCAAAGACAGCAGGGATAGACTAAAGCTCCCCAGCAATTTGGGTTCATAACCAGACATGTTCCGTTCTCTAGAATTGTTTTAAAACCATTTTGGAACATTGTTTCAAAACCAATGATTTCTTTGTATTTATTTCTTGGGAAGATATGAGATCCTCTGCTTATCCAAAGCTCAATCTTGAAAGATGCCATTTACCAAATAACAATAACAACCTCGAAAAGAAAACTTCTTTTTTTTTTTAAAACAATAAAGCCATTATGGTCATTTTCTTAACATGAGTTTTCTTATTAGGAGCTGTGTACCGATGCTGCTGATATATAGGATTGTGAGTTTGGGTTTGCAAAGACATCACTGCTATTGTACCAGTAAAACGAGACGCAGCCATCATTTGGCTACGATTGGTGGAAAATGAAAACTCCGCCAAGTTTAGAAAAGCATTACATCCAAACCAGAGTGCTGGAGAAAAGACTGTGTCTTCAAACCTGAAGAGGATTTTGAATTATTCCCATTAGCCTGTGAGTTGTGACACATGCGTGATCATGTAAATCCCCTGGGTTTATTAATAGGAGGTTTGCAGCTCTCAGCCCACTGTGGCTCCACCACAGCAGGGTCAGGAAGTGGCTCTGACCGGGTTCTGCAGCATTTCTGATTTGACGCTCACATTGACATGTGATGGCGTGTCAGTTTGACCAAATTCAGTCTTTTCAAATGCAAAGAAAAAACAAAGTTCAATAGGAAACATATTATCAATCATACTTCTTACAACTGGACCATCACAGCCTGATAACATACTGATAAAACCTAATCTAATTTGAAAAAACATCCTTTTTTGTAATAACAGAATAAAAGTCCAGCTTCTTTAAAGGCAGAAGTTTTGTGTGTGATGGCCGTCCATTAAAAGTCTTAAGGTGCAGAATGCCTTACGGAGGGTTTCTTACACAGACCGTAAAGCCAAGCCCTGCTAGCTTTCATTTGGGTCGTTTTCCTTCCAGTTGAACCAGTTGCAACAACTCCAGATCTGTGTTTCCGCTTATTTATTCACAAATGCCTCGTGTAAAATTTGGTTTTCCATTTTGTTTGCTGGTTCTTGCTCCACTCCTGCTTCTGGCAAAATGACTTATTTCATTTTGTGAATGAATCAAATTAGTGAAAAAAATGGTGAGTAAACCTGGATAAGCTAAAATAAACTCCTAAAGAAGAGTTCCTGAAGGGAACTTTCGGACATTTCAGCGTTCCAAACTCCGGCTGCGTAACCCCGAAGACTGGCTACTCATTTCTGCACTTCAGTTTTAAACAAAAAGGCGAAATACACAAGAAATCCCAACTGCTTATCTTCTAATAACTTGAAAAAGGCAACATATCCAACCCAAAGCAAGCTAAAAGGACAGAAATGAGACTGCTTCAGTTGAAATAGTCATCAAGCCGTGCAGTCTATTTTTAGAGGGACGGATGAGCTGGGCTGAATAGTTGCACTGCAAGGGGAATTATCAGAATGATGCACTTCCTTTCCTGCTGTGAGATACTGATAGCATATGTCCAGATCATTTTGCACTGGTACAATAATCATGACACAGCTTTTTAAACACTTCCATGCCCAGAGTAAAAACATCTTTCCTAGCAGCTATCCTTCCAAGACCCAGTCCTGATCCATAGGGAGGCAGGAATGGTTTTCTGATCTGGTCTGGGACAACTTGCTGAACACTTCTGTTTTTCCATTTCTGCAGAAGATATAAAAGCTTCCCCCATCACAGCGGCATATGAAATACTGTTTATCCCACAAAAACCAGAGAGTCCATGGTTTAATAATCGCTGCTTAGTCAGCATATCAGGGCATTCAGGCTCACAATTCCAAACTAAACTGACGCTGCACATTCCAACTTATATATTCTTGTGGAACTTCTTAAAACATCCGCGTTAATGATGCTCATAAAGTTCCACTCCCGGCACCACGTCGGAATCAGCTCTCAGGTTTCAGCCCACAGCAGAACTGATCCGGTTTGTAGCTGAGGAACACGTTAAAAGTCAAAGGCAGGAGGGTGGGAGACAGGAACGCTGCTCTGGATGTGGACAGCATCCCATGAACTCACACATCCAGATCATTTGAGCGTTCCTTAACAATAAATGACTCTTGAACTTGTGCCTTTAAAGCCCAGGAGCAGCTGCTGTACTCACCATGGCTGCAAAACAGTTGTGTCCACACAGAGAAATAAATCCGTTTAGTGCTCAGTGCACCATGGTGTTCACGCGTGTGTGTGAGGACTCCTGGGGACTTGTTTGCCTGGGTCTCTCGGGCATATTATCTGAGCTGTCACTGAGAACTGGAGCTGTTTTATATGCTGGGCGGAGAAAACCCGAGTCCCTGTCAGAGACGGAGTGGCCATCCTGCGTTCCCATTGGTCGGAGAGATGCCCCCTCCCCTCCTCCAGACCACAACACCACCACCACACCACTCATAGTTGTTTTTTTTTGTTCCATTTCCGTCCATGTTCATGGAACTAAAAGCATTCATTTGACGACATCCTTCTTGTAAAGAAGGGCATTTCTTCTTAGGAATGAACTTTTTTTTTTTCGGTGTAAGTGAAGAGGGGGTGGGGGAGGGGCAGGGGGATAAATTCTTGCAGGCTTCCTTGTTGTTGTCTGGACAACAGTGACATTTGTGTCTGGGGGTGGGGGAATGCTGAGGGCTGACCCTCCAGTCAGAGGGCACTGACCACGGTCAGGAGGGGAATCTGCTGTTTTTCTAAGCACAACTGAAAGTAAGCTTTGATTTCCCTTTTTTTTTTTGTTGAGGACCAAGTAAACAAGCTTTCCTTAAATAAACCGGCTCGATAATTGAACGAAATATTGAACGCTGACCATAGCCGGGTCCACTCCCAGCACGCTGTTGCACTTTTTATGGCAACAACTGTGCTCTCAAAATAGCTGCAGGCCTTAAGCCTACCGGCGGCTGTGAGTTCTGAGTGGGATTTCTCAAAATGAATTCAAAGCAGCTTTTTCAGTCTTTATTAAAAAATATGGAAAAGACACGGACAAAATACAAAAGTGGGAAAGACTGAGTAAAATGTATCACAACTTCTTATAACGGGTCGGAATTTGTGTCGGGACATTTAAAGAGACGGCGACGGATTCTTTTCCTTTTCCGGTTTTAGTCAAAACTGTCATTGATATTTTCAGAAAAAAAAACAAATCCACAGGTTCACACACACAGTCAAATAGAGCGAGGGTCCGGCTGAGGTGATGGCGGGTTTCGGCCCGTGGGGGGGGGTCAGTCGGTGGTGGTGCGGCGGTACCAGAAGCGCGCCCTGAAGTCGTCGCTGCAGGTCATGAAGCCGGGGTTGGTGGGCGAGTGCACGATGCAGCGCACGATGTTGTTGTGGCCCAGCGACAGCAGGTTCTTGCGCTCGGCCGTGCGCGAGTCCCAGCAGCACAGGCTGATGGTGCGCTCGTCCGGCAGCAGCACGTAGTCCTCCGTGTGGTTGAACACGCCCTGCGTGCGGTGCATCTGACGCCCGCTAAGCCCCGCCCCTGCAGCACAGGCACCAAACATTCACGTTTAGCTTCAAAGTTTTCAGAAAAAAACAACCAGCGACTGTTTTTGAGTCGCCTGTTCTGCTCCACTAAAACACAAGTGACAGACTGCTGCTTCCCAATAGACTTAAGAACTCTTTTGTCCCCCACGCCATCAGACTGTAAACGCCTCACTGGGGACGAGGAGGTGACGCAGGACAGGGGGAAGAGATATCACATACACTGTACTTAATCTGCATTTTTTTGTATTTTTATTTATTTATTTGTATATTTTTTGCTTAAACTGATCCTAACTTGACACTGTTTGCCCTGTAAGCTGCTGGTAACCTTAATTTCCTGAGGGAGTCTTCCCAAGGGATCAATAAAGTACGGTGTAAGTCTAAGTCTAAAAAGACAAAGCAAAATCTACAGTCATTGCCAGATCTAGAGGTTTGGAATCCGATTGCTTTTCCACTAAATGCACCTTTTACGTGGATGGAACCGTATTTTTTTTTCAATTCTTCACCGTTTCCTCATTTAGTCGCTGACGAAAAAATATTTCTGACGAAACTGAATTTCCAGATATTTCACCGCCTTTTCTGTTCCAGTTTCATCTCATGATCAGCTAGACACAGGTGAAAGCATAATCATAAAATTATACAATTCAAATGATAAAATCGCTCCATTCTTTTTATGTCTAAATTTTTAAAGAAGCCCTACAAAGGCCAGTAAGCTAGAAGAATGTTTTTCAAAGTAGGGGGCCGCAAGTGGGCACTAGGGGGGCCTAAGATAGTTGGAGAGAAGTTTTTTTTAAAGTAAAAATGAAGAATATAAATATATTTTTAAATGACTAAAAAAATGTAGTTTATTTTTCAATAATTACCTTTAAAATATCATTTATCAGCTATGGTGGAACAGTTTTCAGCACGCTCATCTTTCTGATTGGCTGCCAGTCAAATGTATCCAGCTATTTTACTCTGCAAGCTGGTACGGCAGGGACGAAATGGAGAAGTTTAAAAAATAAGACGGAAGGAACTGAGCAGCAGCCCTGCTGTGGTGGAAACTGCTGGAAACCCCCCCTCCCAAAAAAAAACTAAACAAAGAACACGTGGCCAGCTAAAATTCAAAAGTATGAGGAAGCATATATCAAGTACGTCTTTACCGTCACACAGAAAAATGGACACGATGGCCCAAAATGTGTTCTCTTGCCCGGAGACCCTCGCAAACGAGTGTTTAAAACCCCCGAGACTTCAGAGCACAGACCTTGAGGAGTTCTATCTAAAGAACACCAGAATACACTGTCAGAAAGTCACTATAATATCATTAAATCCTGTTATCTATTTTATTAGCACCATGGCCTCACACCAAGAGGGTTCTGGGTTGGAGTCCCGGGGGAACCAGGACCAGAGGGTTCTGGGTTGGAGT
>CAJRST010033334.1:21939062-22000279 GCA_907169785.1 Menidia menidia
CATTTCCTTTAGTAAATCCCAAACATACAGCAAAGCTGACTCTGTATTCCAGCTTTTCCATAGATCTATTTACAAAGCGTCCAAACCAGAAGGAGCCATGAACTAGAGGAACTGAGAGTAAAGGGGGGTGTCACTATGTTTTGCCTCCCACAGGTGCCCTCAGTTTCAGCACTGGCACCTAGTTACCGTGGTTACAGTGATATAGTTCCAGTGTGCGTTTACAGTAGCCGTAAAAGCTGTGGGTAAAGAAGCTCCAGAATTTAACCCAACTTCAGGAATCATTCATCCTGTGATGTTAGAACATGAATTCATTCCTTCATGCAGTTGACTGCCACTTAAGACTAAGTTTGGAAATCCTGGCTCTTCTGTGATAGATTGTCAAGCTTTTTTATCAATACATCAAACCGGGGTGGTCAAATAGAAATATAAAATGCATTTTTTCCCCAAATGGCAGAAGACACGTGTTTGTGTTTTGTGAGCTTCTGGAATTACTCCAGGAAACGTTTCCAAACCTCCAAAATCTGTTCAAACTGCTTATGGTTCTCAATAGGAAACGATACCATTTCCTCTAAATTTATACGAAAGCTCACATCTATAGTTAGTAACACAGACAAGATAAAAATGTTTCCATGGAAAGGAAGTTTAAAAAGAAGGGTTTCAGAAAGGGAAGTGACAGCTGGGAAACAGCAGGGCTTTCCAGGCTTTCTGCTCGGCCATAATTTGCAAAGCAAACTGACCTAAACCTCTTGGAGCCGAGCCACACAGGGCCAGGTATTACTGGCCAAATACAGGTCATCCCCAAAAGCCTTAGGCTGTGTGTGGGTGTGTGAGCCTGACCTGCAGCAGCTGGATCTGGACGTACTGGGCCCCGGTGACAGGGTCTCGCAGCGTGAGCCCCCCGGCAGCTGAGGCTCCATCACTGTAGCGGGCAGCAGCAGAGGGCAGGGGCGCTGAGGCCTTTGAGCCTTTGGACTTCCTCTGGCATGGCCCTGGAATCCCTAGATAGCACAAAAAGAAACCAAAAAAGCTCATTTGAGTCTGCAGCGTCACTGAAAGTTGAGTGAAAGACTCAAATTCGGGGATTCTAGATGTATTTGTTACCCATTGTAGCTGAAGAGCCTTTTTGCTTTTTCTTCTTGGCCAGTTGGATGGCCCTGTAGTCGGTCCTCGCTGAGCCTACACATTCCTGAACAACAGAACCGATGCGCATTAAGGTTACAGCCACTGTAACTGTCACTATCAGGGGATAATTCCATTTTAATTCATAACCTAAATACCGTAAGCTTGTTTTAAAAAGCAAATATAAAAACATTTAAACTCAATGACAGGAGAAAAGCTCACAGGTACTAATTTTACTCACAGATACACATATATATACACACATAAAAAGCAAATAATCATTAAGTCAATATGGCTATGCTGGAAGCTTCTTTAAGCCCAAAGGCGACGGTCAAATAAAACATTTTTTGCTCTCCAAAACTGCTAAACTTAACTCTCAACTATTAACCTCTAAATCTGCATAAAGAGCTGACTGTGGCTGCTTACCAGGAAGCTGCCTGCGTTGAGTTCCGGTTCTTTCTGTGGACTGAAGCCGTTGGTGTGAGTGGGAAAAACGAACTGCGTGAGGACTTTCCCTCCGTCTGGCCGGCCCAGCACCTCCACACAGCCCAGCAGGGGCCCTGCGCCCGCCGGGCCCCCCCCCTCCCCCCCCTTAGAGGGCGAGGCCAGCAGCTCGGCAACAGGGGCCGCAGCTATGGACGCTGCAGGCTCCACGGTCAGCGCACCGGCAGAGTGCAGCGGGTGCTGCAGGGCGGGGTCCCCAGGAGCCCCCGCACCCTGAATAGAGAGAGACGTGAGGCTGCCCAGGGCCTCCGGGGTCACCGTCTGCACGTCGTCCAGATTGAGAGTGCCCTGTGGGGGCAGGACATCGCAGACCGTTCCCTCCAGGCCATGCTGGGCGGCCGTGTCGGTGCTGGACGCCATGATAAGGGGGTCCAAGGCTTTGGCCAATGTGGCGCCAGCGCTGGTGACCAGCGTAGTGCCCACTGAAGAAGGGTCAATGGTGAGAATGCCTGGGTTGACCAGGGAATGGTCCATCGCAAAGGGGCCGTTGGAGCTGCTCCCTGCCACAGAAATTCCCACCCCGATGCCAGCAGTGGGGGCGGGGCCCCCGGGCACAGTGGAGAACAGGGAGCTGAGGTCCAGGTTGGTCAGCTGGTCAACGCCAGCTATACAAGGCCCTGCCCCCGCCGTGGGGTTGGAGCTGATGAGCTCGCTGCTGGGGGTCAGGGTGGGTGTGGTTTCCATCTGGCTAAGAGCATCTGTAGGGGGGGAGTGGAGAAGGTTAACTCAGAGGAGTTTCAACCACTTGCACAAAAACACATGCAAGAACGCAATCCACAACTCTGAAATAGAAAAGAAACCGAATAAACAAACAACTGCAACTTAATCAAGTTTTATTACTTCAAGACCGTATGTAACGATCAACAAGAGAAAACACAATTAAGTTAAAACAAGCGTTTGATCTGACATTAAGTGTTCACGTGATGGTTTCCAGAAAAAGTACAGAACAAATAGCTCAACAAAGTTATGCATTAACAGATATATTAACCCTGCGTCTAAATAATCAGAATAAGCATTTATGTGTCATGTGGGAAAACTTGGTTACTAACCAGGGCTGAGGTGGTGGTGTTTCAGAATGTGACTCTTGAGGCTGCTCCGGGAGAAGAAGTACTTGGAGCAGCTGGCCACAGGGCAGCGCGTCCTGAGGGTGCTGGCATCCTGCTTATGCTTTTTGGAGTGTATGTACAAGCTGCTGCGTGCTGAAAACTTGGCGTTGCAGCCTGAGGAACATAAGAGATGTGAACACCACTTAAGCCATCGACTGCACAGCAAACTCGTTAAACAGAAAAAGAAAAGCCAAAGCCATCTCGAAAACTATCTAAAAAACATGTTGTGTACCTTCTGCGTGGCACTGAAACGGCTTGGTGCCCAGATGGGTGATGCTGTGGCCCTTGAGGTGCTCGGCCCTGGTGAAGGACTTCCCACAACCCTCCTCTGTGCAGATAAAGCGACGGTCATCATCATGTTTCCTGACAGATGGAAATACACACAAACAACCAAGAATCTTACAAAGAATCTGTCAACATCAAATTTATTTGCAAAAGCTGTGTTAATGTTTGTGTAAATGGGTCACTGGCTAAAATGTCTTCATAATTTTTGGACATTTCTACTCTATACATTCAGTAAAAATAAACTAAACTTTTACCAAAAAAATTACCTTTTATGTCGAAGTAACTTCGACATGCTGGTAAAGGACCAGCCACAACCTTCTGAGTCACAAACAAATGGTCTCTCACCTAAAGAAAGAACACCAGAAGTATTATTAGTGTCATAGTTTCCCATAAAACATTAGTTGGAAATAATGGATTATTTTATAGCGACACTTTTCTGATTTCTAACAGTTAGCATCCACTCAGCATTACTTCCATTTTAAGGTAATGAACATTCCTACTAAGCAGCCTTTTTCCTTTTTAGAAATGCAGACAAAAAAGTGAGTTGCCTTTTTTCAAATGTAACAAAACCACCTGGACTTGCATCAGTCTTCTCCAAATCAATAATAACTTCTCTGTAACCATTAAAGTTTCAGATCCAACAATAAAACATGGCTGTCAATGTAAGCAGCTCAATAGATTCCCTATGAATATAAAAAGCTTAGTTTTAGTTGTTAAAAGAGCAGCATGGCTCTAATATATTTCCCCACCAGCTTCATGCATGCGAGGTGTACAATGGTATGTGTGTGTGTAATACACACAACCACAACTGACTCTCCCTGCATGTGGGCCTGAATGCTAACCTCTGGAAGGTTGGAACAGACTGTCTTAAAGAGTCTCTGCGGTCTGATCCTGCACCTGCAGGTTGAATTGAATACTTGTTTGAAAGTTATGTCGATACCCACCAAACTTAGAATGGGCTTACCGGTGTGACTCCGCGTGTGTATCTTGAGGCGACAAGCCTTATCATAGGTCTTGTCACAGCCCGGGTAAGTGCATGTGAAGTGGCCCGTTTCTCTGAAGTGAGTCCGGTTGTGGGAGAACAGGGCGCTGAAGGTGATGAAGGTCTTTTCACAGCCTGTGCGGGACAGAACAGCGATTTGGTAAAAAAGCATTAGAACAAAGACGTTCACTGGATTCTTCCCTTCAACACAGCAATTGCTTCATATCCCCTCAAATGGGTCATAGATGGTAACATGAAGTGTTTTTCTTTAACCTGACTGGAGCTTGAACAGGTGAGCTTTAGCGTGCAAAAAGAAAATGACAGTTACCGCTGAAGAAAATGAGGTGTGTTACCTGGAAATTCACACTTGTGGGGCCTCTGTGGCTCGAAGTGGACTCTCTGGTGGCTGGTGAGTCTGGAAGCGCTGCGAAACTTCTCGCTGCAGATCTCGCAGATGAAGGCATTGTCCTGCTCGTGGATTTTGACGTGGGCCTTCAGGTTGTAGACGGTGGTGAAGCAGCGGCCGCAGCCTTCAAAGTGGCAGGTGTGCGGCCGCTGCTTGTCGTGGGACTGGAGGTGGCGCTTCAGCTTGTAGGAGGTGGCGAACGCCCAGCCGCAGCCCTCCACCGTGCACTGGAAGGGCCGCGGGTCCTCGGCGTGGTTCAGGAGGTGAACCTTGAGCTTCTGGCGGGAGTCGAACGCACAGGAGCAGCCCGGCTCCGGGCAGGCAAAGGTGGCCAGCGCCTCTTTCTTTGACCTGGCGAGCGGCACGGAGGTCAGATCCTCGCTGGCGGCGTCCGCTACGGCCGGCCTGGGGGACGGAGAGGCCAGGTCGGCCTCGGACACGGCGCACAGCGCGCCCGCCTCCCGCTTCACCATGGCACACGGGTCCAGCGAGGCGCCCAGCTCCGACAGGGAGCAGTCGTCCACCAGGGCCAGCTCCGGGTCACTGCCGGACAACCCGGGCCTGGACTCCTCCTGCTGTTTGGGGCTGGCCACGGCCAGCGTGCTGATCTTCCCAATGGATTTAGTTCCGCTGTCATAGTTGAGAAGAACAATATCCTCGTGGTCTTTCATGCCCAGATGCTCCTTCAAGCTGACCATGTCATTGTCCTTCTGCACGTATCCCTCTGGTGAAGCGGCCAGAGTCAGTATCCCGTTCTCAATGGTCACTATGATGCTCTGGTTGTTTATTGTAATGGTCCCGGAAAAGGTTTCACTGGCCGGGGGGACGGGGCAGGCTGCAGCACCGTCCTGCTGGCCCCTGGACTCCGGAGGGAAGTCCGACGTCTCCATGCCCTCCACGACGTCTGCAGTCTTCGGGATGAGCCCCCCGTCCCCTCGGCCCTGCGTGGACAGCTCCCTGGCCAGCTTCGCGTCGTCGTTTTCGGTACAGATCTGGCCGCAGATCTTCTCGCCATATTTGTTAGTCAAAACAACGTCTTCGACCGTGTGGCGACCGGCCGCGCGCTTGGCCTTGGCCCCGGCGGAGCTGTCTGCCGGCGGGGGGAAAGAACTGTCCGGTTTGGGCGACAGCAGGCTGTGGTTAGACTCGCAGAAAGCAGCACTCCGGCCGTTTCCGACCTCCATAGAGCCGCCGTGGCCCGCCGGGGAGCACTCCGCCTTCTTCCCCTTCACCTGGTCCCCGTCGTCAGGCGGCTCATCCGGTCGCTGTCGGCTCGCCTCGACGCTTCCATTTTCTTGGACGACGTTAAACACAACGTAGAGCTCCTGAGCGGGTCTGTCGGCTCGGTTCAGGCTCCCCGGTGCCCCGGGACGGTGGCCGTCTTCGGACGGCTGCTTGAAGGCGCCGTCCTCACGCGGCTGTCGTAAAACGGGGAAAGGCAACGTTTGCTGGCGCTGCAAATGCTCCTCTTCCCCTTCAAACAGAGGCAGCGCCATTTGCATTATAGAGTCGCTGCTTTCTTCGTACTTCCAGGCAGCTCTGACAAACTCCTGCGAGCCTAACAGTGCGCTGAGGTCATTGTCTTTATCTGCGTCTACGTTATGAAGTCCCAAAACAGCTCTTTCTTCGGGCATATTGGCAATGCTGGTCGATTGGGGTTTGTTGACAGGCGAGCGCGCGACATCGCTGCCATTTTCCGCCGGCGGGCGAAAGGCTGATGTCTTCGGCCTGGCGTTGTTGTTGTTGTCACTTTGAGACTCCGACGGGTCCGGTTGTCTTTCAGCGTCGCTCTCCGAAGAAATAAAACGACTTAAGGACTCCGACAACGATCGAAGCGGAGACGAGGTGGTGCCGTGTAGGGCGCCATGTTGAGAGTGAATGTTTTGGGCATCAGAGAGCCCCTGGATTTCCATCTTGGTATCCCTGTAGCGGCGGCTCTGTAAAGGCCCGCCCTTGTAGCCAGTGATGATCCGTGTAGCCACAACACAGTTTGCAGCAGGCCACGCGCCGCGTTCAGGGTCCGTATGGAAATCCCAAACAGCCACCGACTCATTTATCTGCCAAAACCAAGTGAAACAAACCTTGAAAAACTGCTTTTAAAAAAAAAATTCATTTATTAATATTAAACAATTTTCTAATAACCTAACTTCTACAAAATCCAGATTTGCAAGCACGTAAGATTAAATGCATTAGCTCATTATGTTATTAATTAAAGGCAATTGTCCCACTACCGAGGCAATTGAGTTTTCATAGATATATATCTTAATTTCTCGGTTGAATTAGTTATATTTTAAAACAAAAACTGCAGCCACCTCATGGTGTTTTTCTGCTACCAGCTATCCGAACTCGTTAAGAAACTATGGAGTGGATTTCCATGTAGATCACTCAAGGTGGATTTCTCACCACCAGCGAAAGCTGCCTTACTAGACATTTTGAAAAGAACTATTCAGGAATTAATAGATCAGTCTTTATATAATTAGATGTAAAGTTTAGTTTTTTTTTTAAGATCATCTTCGTAACGTCACATTCTGCAAACCAAACATTTCCAGTTGAACAGACGTCTGTTTAACATTGATCTGCGATCCAGATATACAATATTGTTTTCCATAATAATAATGGTAGAGGTTTTTCTTTTCATTCTCTTATAAATGTACGCGTTCTTTTCACGTTTTACCCATAGAAATAGTAAGTATAACAACAACACAAATATAGGAAGCATAAGCATTATAGTTAACATCATATGCACATCATGCTATTTTTGGATCTTTATTTTCTTTTTTCTGTAAATACCTGGGCTCACAAAAGGTTATATTACCCACCACACATCCCAAAGTAACACTACAATATCAAACCTATGGGTGAAACGTGGGTATTCAAATTAATTTGGATTTTTTTTATGTGTGGATGTATTATTTTCTACAAAGCCTTTAGAATTTTACAGCTGAAGATAACAAATATCTAACCCACAAATCTGGACTCACCTCTGGCTGGTTTTCTTTGTTTTTTCAATTCAAGATAGTATTCACTTTATGGTATTGCAGATGAAAGGAAACTCACAAGGAGCAAAGATGTATTTTCTATATTTTTTATTGACATTTGTCACTTGCAGCTGAGTTCACTTTCAATGTAACTGCTCACCTGCCAAAGATGATATGAAATTTGAATTTAGCAGAAAAGAAAAAATCAACTGCAAAAAGAAAGACTACTTTTGACACAAAATACACTGAAACCATTGCATTTTGGGATTTAAATAAACAAATTAGAAAAATAAAATAAAAAAGATAAACATTTATCTGCCACATTTGAGATTTCTTTTTTTTCCTTTTTTAAAAATGGGTGAATGCTGACGTAACATGATATTTCCGGGTTAACACTGAATCTCTGTACATGTGTTAAGAAGACAGGGGCTGTGATTTAAGACTTTTGAAAACAAAGAGTTCCTAATCTATCAGAGAAATAATGGATTTCTTATCATTTCATTAGACTTTCCGCAAATTCGTTCCCACAATAAGTTACTCCATAAGTCAATCACATTTTCCCCATGCTAATGTTCATGAAAGGGAATTATATTGAGAAAAAATGGTTTCCTGAAAAAAATGCAATTACTTTACACTTGAAACTTCAATTAAACAACAGCATTGATTCTAGCTGGTTTCATGAAAAAAAAAGGCACAGCAAAAGGTCCTGAGAAATATTAGCCATCAAAACCACCTACAACCACCTCGGTAACAGACAAGCTAGTCTGAAAAAAAGAGGGGAAAGAATATTAACTTAAACTGTCAAATCTACCCTGGAGAAACACAATTTGAGTGTAAAATTAAATTAATTGCCAAATACCGATAACCTTTTGTGGGTAGTGTCTATAGAATTTACTTTAAAGCAGGGAACACTTGAAGCAGGACATATTGAGTGGAATTCTAAAATAAGAAGTTACACACACCTTGTAGTTCATATAAACATAGCTGATGTTTTACCCTATGTCAATTCCCAATACCAGTTGCACCAGAAATTGAGCAGGTCATGTTAGAACTGTTAATTAAAAAAAAAAAAACAGTTTAAGAGCAGGTTATATTCTTTCATTTTATATTTCTTTCAGGCACTTCGTAACCCAGAGCCTAACCAATGATTTATTAGAAAGAAAAAACAAAAAAAAAGAGGATATCTGACCAATCAAAACAAAGCAACGCTTAGCTTTTTGCAAGTTATGTTTAAGGGATTGTGAACATTACTAGGTGTGTAAATTAAATTCAGAAGTGTATCTATATATATAAAGAAGTATAAAAATGCTTAAAGCATTAAAATGACACACAACCAGCACCAGACCCGACTGCCAGGGAGAAGGTACCATGTCAGCTAAGCTAAGATTCTTGAGGAAACGTCTTTGCTTTGCCCAAAAAACTGCAAATGTTGCTGGATGATGACATCACAGCGTAGACAGAAGGGAAGATCTCGTGTTTGAGAAGTGATTTAAGATCGACATTCAACCATTTAGGTTTATACACCAAGCTGGACTAAAACTGAATGGATGTTCTATGTTTGATCTATTGTATGGCGAGTAAGAAGTAGGGGGAAAAATGACTGAAGTCATCTGTTTCCGAACAATTTGGGTTCTGCTTTCACCACCTGAAAAAAAACAAACACTTTGCACTGGCTCTGTGAATAATAGAGGCATAAACAAGAGAACTAAAAGCACATGATTTAATGGCATTGGGACGGACACAGCAAAAGCTCTTAAATACTTAAGAAAAAAGTAAAGAAGATCAGGAAATGAAAGCAAATCTTTCCGTTCTGCCTTAAAACTCCAAGTTCGAAGTCATTTACATTTCTCACTATCCCTTTTTGTTACTGTGGCTTAGATCATTATTTTTTCCCTGAATTGAAAAAGTTAAAACTCCTAAGAAAAAAAAGTGGCATTTAAAAACAGAGAAAAATTCAAGTCAAGTAAAATAAAAAACAAATGATCAAACAGAACTGATCATGATCAGTAGAAAAAAAAAAAGAAGATTTTTGGCACTTCGTTGTGCTGAGTCAAGGGGCCAGGTGCATAAATGCTGTGAGCCAACAGAATTGAAGTGAATACATTTTCCAGCACAAAAACCTGATGTATGTTAAGACTAAAGGGTTAGAGTTGGTAACAATTTCCCTCCCAGGCTGTGTGAAGTGTCTCTGGTGTAGACCTGACACCCTCCTTAGCAGAAATTGAAGCCCTTTTTCATTTCTCGTGTAATCCCACTGTTTATCTCTTGATTGCTTCAGCTACTTTGATATGCTCTGTACTTTTTCTTTAGTTCAGAATGTTAGAGCTGAGCTTTTCGATACATTTTCTGATTCCATGATAAGCGGCTCATTTTACAATTTGTTCATCGGGACCGTGTCCACCACACAACAATTTCTACAAAATGCAGGCGTTTTTTTGGCGTGCAAAAAATGAGAGTTAACGAAAGGCCTGCAACCTTTCGCGGACAAAAAAAACTTTGGATGGAAATCGTGGCTCGTGCATGTGTACAACTTTATGAAGATCGAGAATAAGAAACATTTCACAAACACATTCTCCTGTAAATCTGAAGAAAATGAATACCCATTTGTCTGTACATACAATTTTAGACATGAGACTAGGTTTATGCATCTGGCCGCGGACGTGCTGGGGGGGCGGTGGATGGGTGGAGGCTGGAGGCTTCAGACGATGGCGTTGGTGCCCCGGAGGCCCACCCCCCGGGCAAACTGCTCCAGGAGCCCCGTGATGGCGCCCGACGGGCTGGGCGCCGAGGACTTGAGGCCCACGGTGGAGCTGTAAGCTGCCAGGAAGAGTTCCCGCACCGCCTCCAGACGGGCCTGACGCTCAGAGGGGAAGGGACACCTGGGGGAGGAGAGAGGAAACAACAAACTATAGAAATGATTGCATTTTTTATGAATTCATTGAAAAATGAACTGATAAATTCAGTGAGCCCAACTATTCGTTGCATTTCATGAATCTAAATTAAGTCTGAAATCCAGACAAACATCCGAGATAAAGGTGAGTCGGCTTCACTTATGAACATTATAAATGGAGTTTTTTTAAATATTTCCTTACATTCGTCCACTGGGCCCTTCATCCTGAAAACTGAAGGGCAGAGGGGAGTCATAGGAGGCCACGGCAGACACGTTGGAGGAAAGGGAAGCCAGAGGCTGAGGGAAGTGGGCCGGGTCGTGGATACTTCCACACCCGGAGACTATCTGCCAGCTGCCGTACTCTGTGGAGAGGGAGGACCCTGAGCGGGCGTACTCTGCCGCTAACCTGGCGTACACAGAGAACACAGACACAACCGTAAAGTAGGGAACAGGGAAAAAGGCTAAAGAGCCCGTTACACTCCTCATCCACATCTTTAGACCACAGGATCTGATTGGCTGTCCGTCGAGACCCAAATTAGGAGCTTTACTGGTGCTGACTGCAGCCCAGTAACTATCATCTGCTACGGGGGGGGGGGGGGGGGGGGGGAAGAAAAAAAGAGTCCAAAAAGTCTCTTTCCCCCGCCACAGACTGCCCATTTTGACTTTGCGCAAAAAAAAAAAAAAGTTGATTTGATGAGTTATAGCACGTCACTTACCGTCGATTTGGAACAGCCAATGGGCTGCTGCCAGTTCGTGTGCCACCTTGTTCTGATTGGTTGGAGGAGGAGGAGCTGGAAGACCTGGCCTCGGCGAAGGGGTGGAAGAGCGGCTCGTCCCCCGGGTTCTGCTTACACCACACCACCATCTGAGGGGAAGACGTGCTGACTTTTTTCCTGAGGAGAGCGGAGAACATTAGCAAGAGTCCAAAAGCGGAATAAGTAGGTAATTGTGTTAAATAAACAGCTTCTGACAGAGAACAGACACTGAAGTTTTTAAAATCGATAATGTAGACATGTATCTGTATCTATCAAAAATGAATTTAACAGTATAAAACTAAATCCCCCCAGGTCTGCTCCTTATTAAAATGATTTCTTATCATTAGTTTTCACAATTAATGAGTTATGAGTTCTCGGACTGTGCGAGTGCGTGTGTGTGCACTGACCAGCTGGAGGCCTGGGGCTGGCTGGAGAATAGGTCTGGTGTGTCGGTGGGGGGGCAGGAGGCCCCGCTCACGTCCTCAGTGATGAGGGAAAACTCGCTGCTCAGGCTGGTCGCACTGCCCCGATCTCTGGACTCTGAAACACCGGACACAGCCTTTTTTTTGTTTTTTGTTTTTCACCAAACAATCCCCGCTGGTGGCAAAGTTAGACGCTAAAAACACTATGAACTTATTGGGTTTGTTTAGAAACCTGCAATGCGATCAAAGCAACAGTTTCTGGATTCTAAGAGAGTGAAAATGTGATGTTGTCCACAAAAAAATCGAATTGCTGTGGTCACTCCTACTCTGAACTCTGTCTGCATCAGTTATTGATCAGTTCGGATGCAAGAGCACATGCTACCTAATGCTATACCAAAAGTTTCTATAGTAAACCTATGTTATTTCAAATATGTCATATTTTCTGGAAATAAAACACTAAATAAATTTGTTTATGCAACACGATTTTCAAGCCATGCATATGTATTGTTTATCATTATATGTATTGTAAAATGTGTGCAGGTTTGAAATAAACTTTTGAAATTAAATGAATGTTTGTTGGAGTACAAAAGAGATGTGCCGACTTACTCAACTGGCAGAAGTCATCCACAGTTAAATCCCCATCTCTGCAGTGCGAGCTTTTCCTTCTGAAAATGAAAAGTCAAAGATAATTAAACACCATCGCGTATCAAAAGACACAAAAAGGAAGCCGTGGAAAGTGAGACAGCATGATCAAGACATTTCCAGCCGGAGTTGAAAGACGGTCAGATAAATGCAACCAAGCATAATTTGGGGAATGAATAACGCACCTCTGTTTCTTAACAGCAGAGAACTTCTCTGAAACAATGTGCTTCAAAAAATTAAAGCAAAAAAAGAAAATCTGAGGGAGAGAGAAAAGGATTTGGTATCAGATGGAAGCAGTGCAGGTGTGAAAACATACAGTCCAACACCGGTATGACTTCAATGCTGTTAAAATATAGAATTCCCATTTTCTAAAGGTTAAATCCCCTGAAAAGGATCTAAACTGCAAACCAACTCGATCCGTCTTTTTGAGAGCGCACTCTACTAAAACAAACCCTTAAAGTTTAGAATGATTAACCCAACAGATGGATCTCTCTCTAAAGCATCTACATCATGCATTGAAATAGAATACAAGTTGAAAGAGGACATACCTCTTCCCCCTTGGAGAGTCGATCAGGCAGCATGTGACTAGAAAACAAAAAAAGAAATCAATTTTTGACATGCCAATTATCCATTTGCCAATACTTTGTTTCTGTAATGATTATGTAGCGTATTTACCCCAAATTATATTTCAAAGACCAAAATATGAGTAATAAGGATATAATTATATTTCAAATATACCATTTATTAAAGAAATAAATAGATAAAACATTATTACTTCTCCATTTAAGATGTCAAGTTACATTAATTTACTTCCTGAAAGGAGAAACTAGTTTTAGCGGCTTAATGTCGTGGTTGATGAGTTTGTGACTTCTCAGAGAATATGAGATATTCATATAAATAAGGAATGAAAGTCAGAATCAAAGCTCTTTCTTATGTTGGACGGTACGAAGGAGACAAAAGCAAAGGAACAGAAACAGTTCCAAAGCTGGAACAGGCTTCTCCGTCTTTCCACTTTATGAATCAAGTTTTTAAAAAATGTCTTCATACGTCATCAACCACACAGTTAGTTAATAACGGATTCATAACTTAATGAATAAATTCATTGAGAAATAATATAAATTCCAATCTATTATAGCCTGCTATTAAGATGTTGTGAAATCAGGAAAATGATGTAGATGATGGGATTCTTACCCAAAGAGAAACCAATCATAAGCAATGGTCAGATACAGGATCTCAGCGGGTTCCAGGCTGGCGTGCACGGCACCATCCTGTGAAGGAGAGTCTGGTGTCATACATCTGTCACGTGTTCATCAGTGCTTTGTTTGGTGATTATGAAATGTCTTAAACCAACACTTTGCTATGGCCATAAAGGCTCCTGCCATCATAATATGGGATGTTTCCCAGAGAAAACATTCTAACCCTCTGGACGTAATAACGGGTGCATTAAGCCAAACTATTCAGAATACAACCATACTTCATGTGTAGTTTCAGACATCCTCCCTCTAAACTTATTCTGGTGCTAATCTAAGCAGAAACATTTAAAAAACAAATTCCTGCACTCACAGAGAAAAGGAGTAAAAATCTGTAAATCTGGTGCACCATTGAAAGTTTCTCCTTCTTGTAAATACAAATGAGATTTATTCTAAGACCACACAGATTTTCCTGAATACTTTTTTTCCTGCTTGATTGGATGCTGTACATCTGTTGTAATTCTGAGACTTAATAAAATCTGTTATGATGTAAAAACTATACCTGAAGGATAATCTGACATGTATTTGATAAGTTACCCCCAAAAAAAACAATCCATAGGAGCGATGAGGAAGATACTTGCATAATTAGAAAAAAGAATAATTTAAAAATATGAGTGTATAAAAATGAATGAATATGAATGAATTAATTTGTTCATTTTGAGTAACATAGAAATAAAACAACAAATAAAGCATATAGAGTCCTTGTTTCATAACTTTAAAAGTGGATGATGCCATGAGAAAAATAATGCAGTAGTTGCAAAAAAAAGTCTAAATGGAGCAAAAGTTTCATAACAGCAAAGCTGGAATAACAAAATAATTTTCTATGAATGAGAGGAACTCGGAAAAAGGCTTTAAAGGAGCCAGTAATGGATGTTTTAAAGATCAAATGAGCGACCAGGGGATACGATGACAGCAGAAGAATAAATTAAACTAATCAAAAACTTACTGCCCATAGGGAGAGCCGGAGGAGGGAAACAAACAAAGGCGTTCGGTCCCACCCTGATATGCAGTGCACCAGGAGCCCGCTCTCATCTGGAAACACACACGAGCACCGTAACGTTGGGTACAGGGAATGAAGAAAATGGAGGTTCAGCTGCTGGCTGCTGCTCTGATGTTCTGACAAATAAAACCTGATCCAAGTGTTTGCAGCAAAGAACTTTGCCTGAAAGTGTGTCCATGAATTAAATTAGTTTTTTTTCCTCTTTCCTAAGTTACTAAACGGTGAAAAAGAAGAACTGAGCATTAACCAGCACTGTGTAGCATGCTACCACCACCTATTGATGTTTATTATTATTATTGATTGTTCATAGCTTGTAAAAATATGTTTTTTTTTTCCTTATAAGTTGCACCATACTATGAATTTCAGCTTTTTACTGCATGATATATAGGATGTTTGTTAGGGAGCTCTAAATTGGAAAATTCACTGGTCACTTTCTTCTCTCATTTATGATAGATTTAGTTTTTCTTATTTATAGCTCAATAAACATAACAGTATATATAACATTTTATGCATTTGCATTTGTCTCGGAGGTCCAGTCAGACCTCTGGGACACTCATACGTACTGTTCACCCTAAGATGACCAGCTAAGAAACTGAGCAACTAGCTTTTCTCTGAAAATGTTTCCCTGAAGCTGTTGATGGAATGCAACTATGGCAAAAGCGGCTGGAGAAATAGAAAGAGAGATAAGTGTCTCTATAAGAACCCTACAATTGCACATTTATAAATACAATAAGACTTTCCCCAAAATACATTTGGAAAACCAAATTTAATTGGGGAAATGAATGCCTCTGAGCAGCACAGTCCAATGTAATCTATGTGGGAAAAATGCTACAAAGTAAAACAAACATTTTGGGAAATGTTACAACTAATTGCACCTACCATCACTATTGATGATATGGAGAAGCAGCTTCAGGTAGTTCTGGGTCTGTTCCACCAGGTCCCATGACTGAATTCATTCACACACACACAAAACATTTGCACAATAGTCAATTTGTTGCTTTAACATGAGGAAAAACAAGACTCATGACAGTAGAATCAAATATATTAATGTCTGTACAGCCAACACCAGACTTGCAAAATACATGTGGTGTACTCTAAATCACAAAAACAGCCTGATGAGTTTTGTACCGAGTCTGATGACTAATGAGTAATCATTTCCCTTTAATTTTGCCTCATTTCTGTAAAATTGTCCATCTTGCAATTTGTAATAACACTGTAATAATATGTGGTACTATTGTTTTGGTCTATCCTACAAATTGATCGAAAATACATCTAAGTCTGTGGCTGGAATATAACAAAAAGTGTAATGTTCACGTAATTTTTTGAGAACTCTGGCTTTAAAAAAAAAAAATTAATACAACCAAATTATCACAAACAGTTCCAACAATGCCGCTCTCATTTGTTCAAATTCACATTTTTTTTGAGGGGATGATTCAAATGAGCCATGTCAGCTCAGAGCTTTACCAGTACCACTACCTAATAACAACCTAATATTTATCAGAATTTACAGTCTGGACACCAGAGGGCACTGAAATACCAGAAACATTACAGGATAAACTGAGATGCATGTTTTCAGCATCAGGAGCCAAACGGGGAGAAAAGAACAGCAGAGTGGAAAACCACAGTCAAAAAGAAAAGACAGAAATAAGGAAAAGAAAGATGACAGATAAAAACGAGAAGGCCAAGGGAAAGTAGGTGGAAACAGATCCAACAGGGAATGAGAAAGACAAATTAAGACGAGAGGAGAGGACGAAAGACAAGAGGGGAGCTAACCTGGTACTGACTCCAGTCAATGTTCAAGTTTTGAGTAAAGCACACAGGGATTGTCAGAGGAGCATCCACATAGTCCTGTCAGTGACCAAACACAGAGATCAGAGTGGAAAATATCAAACATTTACATCCTTCTGGGGTGTGATGTGGTACCTGATTCCAGTTGAACACCAGACCCTCGGCTGTGTAGTCTCTGTCTTTGTAATCCTTAAAAAACTCACACCCTGAAAGAAAAAAGGGGAAACAAACTCGGTCATGAAACCATTTTCAGCTGTAGAGTTAAACTTGGCTGCAATGGTTTGACATATTCATGTGAGGTTCAGCTATGAAACGCACCAACACAAGCGCATAAGGACTTGGTTTGAAATTTACAGGAGTCTACCCTTTAGTGGGAAAAACAGCTTGGCTTAAACAATTTTTTTTTTTAAAGAAATTTAAAAACAAGGCTCTTTCCATGTAAACTGGCATTTATACTACGGTTGCTCTCTCAAAGCAATACAGTATATAATAATTCACAGCTCAGTATTCTTTCAATACAGTTACGATATTATCAAAAGATATTTTAAAAACGGTCAATACTTAAAAACTCTATGTAAATGATAAGCTATGTACCATATAACCCCATTATATCGTGCCTTTTACTTGCTTTCCATGAGGTAAAAAGTTACCCGAAAACCTTCAGTTCCTCAAAAGATCACCTGAATCCTCAAATAGCACTAGTACAAATGTTCAGAGGAAAACAGAAATAAACCCGCAGATGTCCAGCTGTGACAGGTCAATCTGATCTCTAGTGGGCTGAAAAGGTCCTCAGCTCCGTGAGTTTTTTTTGTTTACCTGGATAAGGCACGGAGAGCAATGTGAAATCTGCATAGCGTTGGGCTTTGTCCACCTTTTCAGAGGATGTCACGCTGGGGAGGAGACAAACACAAAGAGGTTTGGCTGGTCAGATCCATAACTTAGCAATGCAGCACAAAACCTGTCAACATCATCACGTAAAGTATAAACAGGCAAAAAAAAAAGAATCCTGCACTTCAACAAAATTACTGATTAAACACACAAAATTGGCAAGCTGCCAGTTTGGCTTAACAAGGCAGACACCCTGTAATAACCCTCAGATCAGGCTTAAAACAGCCCTCAATAAGACGTGTAATGGATAGTTGGGGTGGTCTGTAACTGTTTACTGGTAATGGTTTGTGATACGGCCTTAACACTGGGCCTCTCCTCCCACTAGCTGTTGACTAAAGAGCAGAGCAGTAATCTGGAATGAGGAAGTGAGCCTCCAGTCAGTCACAAGAAAGAAAACGAACAAAAATAAAACAGAATTTAGGAAATTATTGCTAACCGGCCCAGGCCCAAAAGCACAAGTAAAGTAGTCTATAGCTTAGCACATGTCTACAGAATCCATGCATACAAGTATGCTATGTTCCGCTTATTAAGCCTGAATGTGTTTAGGTAAAAATAATAATACCGGTAAATCAATTAAAGTTTTTATGCTAATTTCAAATTCTGCGGATTTCAATTTTCATCATTTTCCTTAGAAAAAAATACAATGGCACAGAGCCAAGTCTGCACCCCTTAGCTAACAGCTGTCACTAACAATGTTCAGTCATTAGCTTAAATACAGTTACGAATAAAGTAAATGACAGTCCACTAATTACAGGCTCCTTAGACTAATCTAATGTTCCAGAGGAAATTAAGAAGTCGACCACATGGGCTGACGTTAGTCAGACGCTGTGTTCCAGAGCAGAAAAACACATGAGGAGAGGAGGAAACTGGGCTGTTCCTTACTTTAGTCCGAACTTAACCTTCTTGTTCTCCACCATCAGGTCACAGATGTAGCGCACCGAGAGATAACGCAGCAGCTTAATGTCATGGCCGCGAACCTTATCAAAGAGCTGCGAGTCTCCATTCCTGAACAGAGGAAGAAAGTCCTGAGCTTTAGATTCACCTTAAAAAAACACATTAAATATGACATAATAACGCTTAGCCTCTCTGAAGGATTATTCTTGACATTGCATTTAAGTGAGTTACTTTGGATTACTAGCACTTAAATCAATAAAATATTGCTTGAACTTTTTGTTTTGTTTCTGGGAAGCTGTTGTATCATGTGAAAGTTGTGCATTTATAAACCAATTACAAAAAAAAGAATAAGAAATGATCCCCTGCCAGATCCAGGCTGAACTCGGAGGCGGATCAGTGTCTGTGGTTCATTATTTTGGTAAAAACAGATGCGATTACCTGACTGCACAATCATCCTCTGGTACTTCTTCTGACTCTGTCCACGTGTCATCAGTGCCACCTTTAATAAAAAAAAAAAAAAAAATTCGGGGGTTCTGAAAAAATTCCATGTAAAAAAAAAAAAAAAAGTCTAACTCTAAAAAGTTGCCATTTAAGGTTACTAATCTTTTATGTTTACAAACAGAACACAGCTGTGATACATAAAACAAATCTGTGCAGATTCATATAGAGGCAGAGCATTTATAAACATCTCAAAATATGTTAACCGACACCACCCAGGAAACGCTGCCACGCTCAACTTCCCCATTGATGCTAAATTTAAATGCCAACCATTTGATGCGGGTTTGGTACCTGAGAATATGTAGTTGTAGCCTGTGCGTCCATACAGCTCCCCCCAGCCTGCCAGGGTGGAGGAGCGGCAAATATGCTGCAACGAGGAGGAGAAAACACACTTCAGACAGTGTAGGACAGAGTGAAGGAAGAAGGATGGAGCGCTGGCTCTATTTAGAATGAATCCCCGGCACATCTGCACCTGGAGATAAGTTGCTAACGAGTCCAGAACTTTTTGGTTTCTTTGTCTCATCATGAATTAAAAAAAAAAGTATTACAAACTCTACGATACAAGATCGTAGACGTTTGAAATCCATTTAAACCACTACGTCGATGAGAATATGTAATTCACCGAACTCAAGACAGAAATGTTAAAAATCAAGTTCAACAAGAAACAGCGAGAGCATCCTTTTTTGGGAGCTTACAAGTAAAAAAAAGCGAAAAACAAACAACTCGATCAATTGAATAGTGACTAATCACTAACAGTGACAAGAGCGAAATGACTAAAAAAAATCAGGCCGACAGAGCAACATCCATCCATAAAGTCAACATATTAAAAGCTACACAAGTCGTGTTCGCATAAATGAATTGGGGAAGGTCAGAGGTTAAAAGAGCTGACATATGACATGAGGTTCATGTTACTGGTCATTAATCCTACCCTGAGTCATAATGTTTACGGGAAGCAGCCTTAAACTGCACTGTGTGTGCGTATATATATATGAAACTTAATTTGATTTGAATTGCTAATTGTTTTAAGAAATCTTCCATCCCTTGAATTTGATAATATAGCTTTAAAGATACCTTGCCGTTGTAGAGGATGACGGGACAGACGAACCTCCCCCTGCAGCGCGCCATCTTACTCCTGTTCACCAGGTCCTGCAGCTTGCTGATGTGCACCGTGGCCTCAAACCTACACAGAGAACGTCTGCATCGGTTCCAGTCCAGCCAGTGTGCACGGTTGTTAGTCCTATTTGTGTCTGTGTGGCTTTATAACGGACTGGCAACCTGTCCAGGGTGTGGCCGCCTATCACTATTACTATTCCACTGATGCACTATTTCATATTCTACACGTCCACATAAACGCTAGTTACCTAAACAGATCATTTGCACATAGCTTTCTATTTTTAAGTTAAAACGGTTCATTGTTTGTGGATGTACTGGTTTTAAAAAGTAGAATATGAAATGTGAGTATTTGGATGGAGGGCAGTTCTTTTTCCAAGCAGCCTCGAGAAGCCTTACGGTTCCATACAGTTTAAGCAGTTTTTGAGAAACACTTTGCACCTTGGCTGCCATTATCCATGCAGATAAAAAGAACGATTTACTAAACCGCTGCATTTTGACTGTTTCAGCTGGAAATGAAGCGCGTAGGACTGTGGAGACTCTTCACCTTTGGCGTCTATGTGCCAAAACTCGGTGGAGTCACGGGGTGACCTTTACTCCCCACTCCACAGAAATGAGTGAAAGGTTAGGTGAGAGGCACAAATAAACAACAGGGTCATTTGTAACCCGGCAGGTTGCCTGTTGGAACATGTGGGAGCTGAGCAGGTAGTTGACAAGCACCTGTCTCGGTCCACGTCCGTGCACTCGTACTCCAGAAAAACTATCTGCCGGGGGTAGTGGCCACACACTTCTCCATTGGAGTTATGGATGACGCTATACTTGTAATCCCTGGAGAACAGCTCGAGGCAGCGCTTCTCCACCGCCTCCATCTGAGGGAAACCACCAGCAAACACGATGTTACCGACACCACCATAACAGTCTATTCTCCTTTAAACTGAGAAAAAGGAAATATCCAAACAAATAAATTATCAGTGTTTTTAAGCGATATGGAATATAAAGTCAAAGGAAATTGTTTTGCTCATGTTACTAAACAGTTAAATATTCTTTGTAAGAAAGTGTATGGCTGCAAAGTCCAGAAATATCAAATTACATGGTTATAATAAGGACCATAATCAGTTGACAGTTCAGAGATACTTGAATCCATCTTTTTAAAATTACATTTGAAATGGGAAGTTTTGAAGCAATATGGCAATTTAAAAAAATCTATTAATGCCAATATAGCAGTTTAATAGCAATTACCTAATAAAAACAGTTTTAAAAGGTGACACCATGCGTCCATCTTTTTTTAATTCTATATTTCAGTTACACCTGGTACAGCATAAGGCTTATTGAGAATTTAAAATCCACAAAATCCAATGAAACTGACAGCAATAAAGAAACAATCCCTAGTTTAAGGCAGATGGAATAGTCTGTACAGACATTAAATTAGATTCTTTATGGCCTCTAAACTAAGTCACTGTTCTATTCCTCCAGCAGGACGTGGTGTGTTCACGGACAACATTTACTCAAACATATCAACATATCATTCACAGGAGGGCCGACACACCCCCCCCCACTTACCCGAGGGGTGACTTCCTTAGCTCTGTACGGCGTTTTGGAGAACAAATCTATCAAACTCGTTATTTCCTCGCCCTTTTTCACCGACAGCCCGGCGGCCGCGAAGCCGGCGGCCACGGAGGGCGACGCGGCCATCATCGCGCCCCGGCCGGCCGCGGTGCTCTCCAGCCGGACCCGACCGCCTTCAAACACCGCCGCGCTTCGTCCCGTGGAGCGAGAGGACTGAGCAGGCCATCCCTTCCCGGCCAGCTTCTTCCTGACCGCCCGCTTGAAGGGGGCAGAGCCGGGGAGCCCTCTTGAATTCAGGGCACCGGCTGTCTGCGTCCACCCCGCGAACGCACGTCGCTGGCCGACGGGCTCGCGCGAACCAGCGAGTCCCCCAAAGACCGCCGCGAGCCCCCGGACCTACCGCCACGAGCCGCCCGGACCTACCGCCACGAGCCGCCAAGCTAGCCGGACCTCCCAGGCGTGTCCTCGTCGCCTCACCCACCCCGTTACCCCCCTCACAGTCTCACGCGCACTTCGGGGTCCTCGCGAAGTGCTCAAAAATCCCCCCCGCGCTGGCACATTGAAATCCGGTCACATGGAGTAAGGAAACGTCCAGGATGCGTCCGGGCCTGCTCGGTTTTGCTCAATGTCACGTCTTCATTTCCCCCGGAAAAACAGGCCGCCGTGGCGGACAGATCAGAATCAGACGGAATTCCCTCTCCGTAGTCCCGGGAATGAGCGGAAATCGACAGACCCGACAGCTCCGACAGAACGGTCCGGTGTTGCAATCGGTGTAATACGGTCTGAAGGGACAGACAGTAAACAGGAAGTCAGCGCGGTCACGTGACAGCCATCTCCCCTTTTGGGGTTCGCTCAACCTGACAGACCCGGAAGTGGCCGTTACGCAGCCCGGGGCTCCCGTTTGGACAAAAAGACGGGCCCGGAGTCTGCGTCCGCCACATTCCACGCATGGTTTGTGGTTTGTAAAGAAAAACCAGACGGGAAAAAGTGCGGCACACTCTTGAGCCATGCGTGTGGAGAAACTGGCGGCGCAGATGGCGAGGCGGGGGAACTGAAACCACACTGCAGTTATTACACTTAGTTTCAATCCATGCCACACTTTAAGCATCCACTTTATCAGACGCATTCAAAACAGCAGTGTTATTTAGACCTGGGAATTCTCCATAAATGCCCACAGCCCTGATGGCTGTGTAAATAAGACCTGGGGAGGCCTCATTGTGCCCAGTTTTCCAAATGTAACCACTGCAAATGCCTGGAACGGGGTGTGTTCCCTCACTTTATTTGTGACACCAGTCTGTGAGAGCCTTTTCCAGTGATCCCTCCATAAGAAGAAATCTCTGGAAGTATCTTTGGATGGGGGTTCGGGGTTAGAGAGGTGGCCGCTCCGGGATTCCTGGAATCTGGCTCTCACAGCGCAAGTTTGATTAACTGAACAATTGATTAACTCTCTGCTCGAAGTCCATTTTAGTTACGACATAATTCCGCTCCGTGCGCGAGTCCGAGGAGTTGTGCGGGTCAGGAATGTTTTTGTGTGTGCGCAAAGCACTCAAACTAGAAAAGACGAACCCCGGAAAGAGGAGGAAAAACACAGTGGGTGGAAGACACAGGAAACGGAACCAGAGGCAGACATTAGGTCAATAGGCCGAGGTGAAGCTGGAAACATGGGAAGCTACTGGGAGAAAAACACAGGAATCTATAACACAACAAAACAGAACAAAAAAAACCCAACAAAACCAGATGACTAAAGTCCAGAACTCTATGGTTTTTCTTTTGGTTGCTATTCTCCAGTTTGAGCTCCTTAAGTTTGAATGAGTGCCACCGAACATCTGTCTCTGCTCAGATGTAGGTGAACCTCTCTGATGGAGGACAGAAGACGCGTTCAGCTTCTCTCTAAGCGACAGCTTCGCTGAGCAAAGCCAGAGAATGTGGAGGTGAGCTTTCAGGAGTGTGAGGATTGTTCGACATTCCCGAGTTTGAGTTTGGATTGAGAGTGTCCCTCCATCAGCACAGAGAAACCTGGAATTCTACCCATTTATAAAACTGACATGTTTTTTTATTTATTTTTTTAAAGAAGCTATTTTAACGAGCTGATACCTTACTTTCTAATTTCCTTGCCTACCAGGCTATTTTTGAGTCTTTGATAAAGCATTGTAGGATCTATATTGAAAGTGTACTAGCATTAAAAGCTGAAAAGTGGCAAAGGAAAAAAAAAAAAGCAATCAAGATTTTTTTTAAAAACTACACACACCAGCAAGCAATTCCCCCATAAGAAATCCCCACTACACCTCATGTCCTGCCCTCCACTGCCCAAACGCTTCTGAATGTGACCGCCTGGGCCCATTACACTGACCGGCCGATGAATGTGGTCTCATTAGCATATTTTGGGCAGGTCATCGTTCCACTACAGGGTCAACACAGCATCAAAGTGGACAAATAGTCATACGTGCTAATATTCACTCATAGGGTCAATCTATAACAATATAAGAGGCAGAACCCAGAACACCACGAGAAAAACTACGTCTGTGTGTTTGGAACATGACACAAACTTCAGCTACAGTCCCAAACAAAGATAAACCCAGAAATCTTGTTGATGTGGAGCAGAAGCATCAGCGTTTAGCCAGTGAGCCGTTCAGGAGGACGCACGTGTTCCTGTTAGCAGGTTATCAGAGTTCTAAACATGTATTTGTGCCGCTGAGCTTAAAGTTAGAGTTAGAACTGACATCTAGTGGCTATTTTAATGATGACAGGGGAGACGCCAACCCACAAAACAGCTCACAGCAAAACAAAGAAGGTTTGATCAATTTGATCTTCAGCCAAGAAATAAAAAACTCCACCCAGATGAAAACAACAAACAGAAGTAAGACTTTTGTACACAGGTTATGCTCTTTTCTCGTTCCACAAACGAACAGTCTTGCCCAAACACATGTCAAATAGTGGAGGCATCTCTGTTGTAGGCTTCAAACGCATAACTGATGATTCCCCAATACAGTTTAAACTTTTATCAAATATATGGAGAGAGGCTACGTGGTGTTTTTCATCATCGCAGTTTCTCATTTCAGTGTGCCACTTCATACTGGACAGACACTGTCCATTTCAACCATTTCCAACTTGGATTTTGAGGAGGAGAGGGTACACCGAGATCATCAGAAATGCAGAATTCCATCAGTATATTTTTGGAAAAACAAATCTGCTTGTGATGCTTTGTAGATCAGCTTGTTTTCAGGCTTCTCCGGACCTGAAAACACACTTTCTGCTGAATTTTCTGCCTTATTTTGGTGAGAGGGCCCGTTTCCACATAAAGCTGATCCTGATCCTGGAAAGGATTATGACTGTACAAGTTTAGAAATGTTATGGCATCCATAGGACAAAAGCAGGAAGAGGAAAAGTACCTGAAGTCATCCCAGTCCTCCTGAAAAACCCCACCAAGACTTCTGCCCCAGGATTTGTGGCTTTTATTGTACTGCCTAGCCATAGCAAAAGCATCTTTCACAATAATCAATACCGCAGTTGTGACATTTCCTTTAGGGAGGAATAATGAATGATTCACTTTAAATGTATTTGTTGATCATTTGGAAAAGCTCCCGGTTAGGTTGAAATATGAAAACTAGATGGGACAATGCAAAATGTAAAGAAGTTTTCACAGTACGAGGTAGCTTCTTTGGATATATAAAAAGAAAAGTTGTTTTCTCTAACAGTTTTTCTTAAATGTGTGTAGAAACGAGCCAATACTTGCAGCTACTAGCATTCAGTTTTAGTTGAAAGCGGGAAAATCGTTCTACAACCTTTTTTCCATGTTGCATTCTTATTTGTTTTCACTTTCATCCACTACCAAATAAGATATTAAGCCTAAAATAAAACGTTCTACCATTTTACAAAGATTTTTTTTATAAATCCCAAAGCATGAGAAAGGCTAATGTAACCAGGAGGACATTAGATAATCCCCGTTAAAGGATTAATGACATGAACAAACACAAAACAATGCAGACCCCGCACACAGTATTTTCTCCTCTTGAAATCCAGAGATGAATGTGAAGAAAATCCAGAAAAACACCAATTTTCAAAATACATTATCATGATTATTTTATTATCAAAATCCGTTACATCTCTTGCTTCTTAAATCTCTTTGAGAACAATTGAAATAGTTACTACTATGACGGGAGAGGGCACTAAATAATCCTTTCAAAAACAACATGAAGAATGTGTCGAATTTTTTTGTTTTTTTTTAAGGAACCCAGGAACACACTCAATGATTTTTAAACCATCTGACAAAAGCTGGTCACTCAGACCCTATACACAAATATCATGTGATAAATTCAGTGTACTTTATTTTTTTCCATACAAGTCTATGACATTCTTTTTTTTTTATATAAGTACACATAATCATACATATAGTCCTATTGTGTCTTTTAGGTTGTATGTATCCGTTTAAGGTGCTGGTTAATTTTGGATCACAATTTTTATTTGATTTTTTTAACTGTCAAACATTCATTTATTATGAGTATCTCCGGCATGTTGGTGGGGGGGGGGGGGTGGAGGGGGGGGGGGGGGGGGGGGGCTGAAGCTCCTCCTCAGGCTGGAAAACTACTGGTCCCCTTGGTTCTTGAAGTCTTCTGCACAAATGCAGCCCCCCCCCCACCCCCCCACACACGTCTGGTCCTGGGGGGCGGGCGGGGGGGCGGGTCTGAGTCCTACTGTTGTCCGAACAGCCTGAGGTCAGGAGGAGAGCCTCTTTAAGTCAGTTTGGGAATATTTCAAAAGGAAAAAATAAAAATAGCAGACGGTGAAAAAGGGAGGCAGCTCTCACAAGAGAACATAGCAGCTTTGTTTCACCTGGATTTTTATAAAAACCACCTAAATGCTCCTTTTAGACACCTGTCCATTTCCCTGTGTCACGTGGAATGCAAAGATCGGTCAGAGAATAACGCGTGTATCTGAAAGGTAAAAAAGGTAAAAGCGTATGTCTTAGCTTAAAGCTAGATTCCTCAGTTTCTATATTAAATCACTATTGTATGACAGAATTTTTAATAAAAACAACACATTTCAGCTGATCTAATATCATGATGAATGCAAATTGTGTGACAAAAAAAAAAAGAAAAAAAAAAGAGGATTGAAAATTTATTGAAAAAAAAAAAAAAAAAAAAAAAAGAGGATTTCAAATTTATTGAAAAAAAAAAAAAAAAAAAGACTGGTATGCAGCACCGTGAATTGTAAGACCTGTACGTCTCGAGCACATGGCGTGAATTCTACAGTGGAGTAGTCCTTAAATAAAATGAAAACAGTCCAGTGGGGATGAGAGAACCAAAGAACCAAACCCATGTGAACACTGAAGCTGACAAAGAACACACAAACAAAACGACCGGCCCGTTTCTGTCCAACTGACAAACAGAAATGGAAGCTGGTAAGTCCACGGAATGTTCCAGAACGCCACGCTTCTTCAGAACCGAGGGGTTTTCTTGCATAACTACAGTAGCACAGACCAGACTCAGAGTCAAACTAAAACAAAAACCTTTCTCTTTTGGTTACATGTGGATTTGACCAATGTGGGAACCATAGCAACAGGCCGGGAACTTTATTTTGTTGTTGCAGAGCCTTGCTTTTTGCACTTTAGAAGGGAATACGAGGGGAATTTCTACTTCCATGAGATTACCTGCATTCTTTGTGAATTCTCAATGCTCTAGAATGTGTCCAGGTAGGTTTTTTTCTCCACCGCTGATTATGTAATGATGTCCAAAGTCAATTTTCAACAATGTGCACAATGTGGTAATGTAATTTCTTTTGTTAAAATAAAAAAAAAAGGGGGGGGTGGATAGGAAAAGAAGAAATCTAGCAAGAGATTCTTGCTCCTCTTAGGTCTGTACATTTGCACTCCCCGCCCGGCCCCCCCGCCCCGGCCCCAGGGAGCTCACACACACACACACACACCCGCTCACAGACACACACACACACGCATATTCACTAACACGAGGACTCAAAAGCTTCCTGACTGCGTCCTTACTCCAGGTCCCTGGAGGGGGGAGTGCTGGAACTGGCCGAGGCCCGGCCCCCGCTGGGGGAACTGGGGGGGGGCGGGGCCGGTCAGCAGCCCTGCCTGACCAGGGCTGCCGGACCTCAGGCCTGCGGGGGAGCCGTCCGGGTCCGCTCTGACCGGGCCGGGGGGGTGGGGGTGGGGGGTGCTGCCCTTCAGCAGACGGGCTTTAGCGGGGCCGGCGCCGTAGGCCTTCTCACAGTTACTGCCCGCGCTCTGCTGGTGGGGCGGGGCGTCCAGCGGGGGTCTGGACTCGCAGAAGGCCGGGGCAGTGGAGTAGGAGGCCTGGGGGTAGTCCTGGGCCAGCCCGGGGAGGGACGACAGGCGCGGGTAGAAGCTCTGGCCGGGAGACGGGCTAACGGAACTGGGTAACGGAGAGTGAGAGGTCTGCTGGAGAAATGAGGGGCTATCGCACTGTCTGTGGCTCTCTGTTGACTAAACACACACAACGACACAAACTCAGTGGACGGTTATGAACTGCAGGGTTTGAACAGCAGGCTAGCCCCACAGCAATCACATTCAAGAGGGAAAGAAAAACGGCTGGAATCTATAGGTGAGAAGAATGGTGGTGTAATGTGAATACTCAAAACTGGATTCACCCACGCTCCATACAAACAGAAAATGATCATGCAAATAATACGAGTCAGAGAATGGTAATTACATTTCTAACACTTAAAAGTGCCGAACGCAGGCACTGGTTAAAAAATAAATCAATAATGGCTTAAAAAATAATCATTTAAACAAACAGAAAGGTAAACAAGCCTTATTGTTGGTCTCACTCACAACTGAACTTTGTTCATACAATAAATATCCTGACTAGTCAAAGTAAAAAAAAAAAGAATGGTAGAAATATGACATCTATTTACAACTTGGCTCCTTTTAAAACTTCCACAGACAAGCATGTGCAACAAGACAACTAGCGGAACCCATAATAAATACAATGAACACACCTAAAATCTCTCATGTACTAGGACAAAAATGTGATTCCAGTGGGAGGTTGTGTGCTAGGCAGAGTGAGCGTGCTGACAACACTACGCACAGCGTACCTGGTGTGAGATAACGGGGGGGCTGTGTCTGTGCGGACTCTTTTTGGAGGAAGCCACCGACAATACTTGCGCTTTACATCGATCTGCGTCTGAAAACGGAAAAGAGGATGAAGTGAAACACTGAAAAAACAACACCAACAAAGTCCGGCTGAAGGTAAAGTTAGAGAAACCCATTTGCATGTCTGTGGTGGAAATATTCCAGCACTTGTTCGGGTTTCCTGAGGCTTGTGGTGCTTTTCTTACCGGGCTCCCTCTCCGATGGTCCATCGCTCCGTTTGTAAACCCGTTCTGTCTTTATGCTCCTCAGAACCCGCTCCAAAACCCCCTGGCCTTCCCTTAAACGTTCAACGGTGGTGGGCACCATCCTTGGGAAAAGCACAAGTACCAATGTTATTTTCCAGTTCTGATCACAAACCCAAAAAATAAAAAATAAAATAAAATATCCCAGCAACCTTCTAACCCTGCTGTTTTATGAAGTGCTTTAAAGTTAATCTTTTTGCATTATTTAATGATAAAAACTTGGCTTAAAACACTGTTGTACACAATCAGCTATACCTGATAAGAGCGGGCAGAAGATTACATGACAATCATTTTGATTTATCACAGTAATAAATGATAGATATGAAAACATTTTTCAGTCTTTTTTTTCATAGTTTCTGAAAGGGCCAAAATAAAGTCTACAGATCCAAAATAATTAAAAAAATTCACAATATTTCTTCTTGGAACGGGCTTTAAATGGTTAAATGTGGCCTCTCACCATTGGTTGTTGCTGTCTTGGCCTTTGGATTTGACCGGTAAGCCGTGGTGGTCCGGAGGACTGACCTCCTCGATCTGTGGGAAGGCGGGGGGGTGGGGCTGCGTGTGCTGAAAGAAGGGGTGGTGGCGGGGGCCCTTGCTGTAGCGGGGGCCGGGGTGGGTGTGGCCGGGGGGGGGGGGTCCGGGGTGGGTGTGGCCGGCGGGGCGCGGGGAGCTCAGGCTGACCAGGTCGGAGTCGCGGCCGCTGCCCTGCTTCCTCTTACGGTATTCCAGCAGAGACACCTGAGGCACAGGAGGGGGGGGGGGGGGGGGGGGGGGGTTAGACGCTATCTGCTCACCAGTCCAGGCTGCTGACCATGACATCATGACCCAAAGCTGCTCATTTGCATGATGGGCAGACCACATGCACCACACGGAGACGTCTGACCTTAAAACACCCCGCGCCGTCCAGTCACATGGGAAATAAACACGGCCCTCACTTTAACATTTACAACTCGATTAAACAATTACCACTATTCTCCGTTTGTGGCACTGAGGGACACTCAGACAAAGCACAGCGCAGGTCACTGGAGACGGTCAATTCAAAGGGACACACAGCTTCGGAGGCAAGGCAACGGCTGATGCACGAGGCCAAAATGCAACCACACCCACAGCACTGCACGGACACGGGAACGTTCACGGGAACGTTCACAAAGAGGGTCAGGCAGCGACACGCACACAACACGGACACACACCGCCATTAACCACAATGAGGATGAGAGCGCTCACCCCAGTGTCATGTGAACATGACAGAAAATAGGAATGGACGGGTGGATGAGAGAGTAAAGGAGTGGGATGATGCCACACAGCCAAAGACTGACAGCATGGGAGTGGGAATTCTGAGGAAAAGACTGTAGAATTCCTAATCCTGTCACAGAGCACTGAAAGCTGCCGACTAAAGCTTCGGATAACATGTCTTTTTTGGTTGTTTTCTTTAATAAAAGTTGATTAAAACCCACTGTTGGATCAAACTCTTGGTTCTTTACTGGCTTTACTGGCATTGATGGAAATCTGTGTGTTAGGCTACGGCACGCTGGTCCCAGAGATGTGTGAAAAACCTGACCCAGCTTCTGTCCCCCGGTTTGTCATGGAGGCAAATGAAAACCCTCCAGGTTTTCCGGCACTTTCCACATACGCGTCTTTGCAGCTGTGTGTTTTTTGATACAATAAAGCGGTGTTTTTCAACCTTTTTTGAGCCAAGGTACATTTTTTCATAGAATAAATCTCGAGGCACACCACCAAACAAAAATGTCAAACAAATCTGTAGCCGCCTATAGTAACACTATAGTTATTCTTATCTTATCAAGTAATCGACATTTCTTTGTCAAGATTCACCTTGTTTTTTGTACAATGACAATAAAGGAAGTCTAAGTCTAAGTCTTATCTTAAGTGTCTTGAATAGGAATCAAATAAACACAAAAATCTATTTTTATCTTATTTTATATTTCTTCTTTCAAATTGCACTTAACATGTCCACTTCAATATGCAAAATTATATACAAAATCTAGTCATAAGGAGTTATTACATGATTACTCCACCAGTCATTACTACAGCACAGACACTCAAAAATGGAATATTATTTGCAGAAAATTAATTCCTTATCAAAAAATTATTTTAGACCAATGAGGTGAAATAGGATGATTTTCTACACCTGACCATCACTAACGGCACACTAGTGTACCGAGGACCAGGGGTTGAAAAACACTGCAATAAAGGATATACTTTCCTGTGAAATGGGCCCTGCCTAGATCTGGCTGTCTTAAGTCAACTGTGAATGAATTTGATCGGCATTTGATCCACGTGTGACGTCACATCCAGAGCCTCTTCCTCGTTCATGTCTCCCAAAATGAAGATTTTGCTGAATTTCTTTCTGTCCAACTCAGCCGGCATTAGAGATTATCATTCCATCCCCTTCATTCCAGTGAGAAGCAGTGCTACTTACTGAAATCCACATTTCACTAAAGGATATAATCTCACTGCTGCGCTGAGTAAACATGGCCTTTACGCCTGACACATACGGTTTTCACAAATATCGGAAAACAAGAGGCCAATGCGACCACTTCTGCTGTCTTTTTAAAGACGTCCTCAGCTCCAACTGATGGATTAAGACTTTCAGGCTTTGAGGTCAAAGGTGAGGCTCTGACCCACCCAGTGGGTATTCTGATACATTAGACCAACACCTTGGTTTTCTTGTATTTCCCCCAATTAACATGCATCTCTTTGAAACTACCCTCTCCAAAAGTGTGTACATTGCTGTCCTATATTTTTTAGATTTAGACTAATTTCTGCTTCTGACTGGTTTAAGGAGCTACATCAAGAAAAATGTACTCACCTTCCATTCAAGCATTTGGGAATACTGTGACTTGGATGACTAGGAATTTACAGAGACACACTTTTGGAGTGAAGTGTGTCCGTTACAACTTCCATAACTTTAGTGAAAATACAAACATTTGCTTTCTGGAGTCATTTAACCTTTTCAAACCAATACAGCAACTGCATGCTTTTCTTTTATGGGGCTTTTAACAGAAGGATACAATAAATAAGTCAACAGAGTAAAAGTCGTGGAAATGGGCTCGCTATCCGTCGAGATAGAAAGATGTATAAAATGTGTTCAGGCTTACTGAATAGTCACTTAATATGGCGACATATTAGAGAGAATCTAATAAACCTATCAAATACCTGATCTTTCACTTCACTTGTGGACTTCACCATATCTTTACTGTCTTTGAGAGGGGGAGAAAATATGAGCTCAGAGGTTTCTCATAGCATTACTGTGCTACTTTTCATTTAATGTAACCAAGTGGAGGAGTTTGCTTTTCTGATTTTTCAGCTCTGCTTCCACATCGGCCTATCAAAAGAGCCACACCAGCTCCATGCAACGCGCCTCGTGGTGCTAGTCATTTCCAGGGGTTTTCACATGCTAGGTATGCGCAAAGGAACCGGTTCTCAGCTAAGAACATTTCAAACCATTAGTTCATCACCATGCCGACGTTATAACAGCAAAATACACCCAGACACCAGTGAGGAGGAAATATTTTTGACAGACTAAGCTTTCATATTATAAAGATGGCCGGTCATGTAAAGGAACGAATAATTCAATTAATATTTATAATATACGATCTTGCTTTCACTTTTTGACTCTTATAACATAAAGATTATGGGATGCGTCACTGTATTAAAAACCGGTGTACAGCAGCTGCTGTTCTTGGTTGAAATACCGATATGTGGCTAAATCAAAGCAGCTCAGCAAAGCACATTGCACACACACACACACACATACACACACACACACACACACACACTAGTTCTGGTGTGAACTTCTGGAGCATTGGACAGAAATTGGTAGGATAGAAGCAGTAGGAAATTCAGAAAAGAGAGGCTTCTGTCGTCCATTTTAACCAGATACTAAAAAATAAAGTTCCGCAACACATCCTAGCCGCCAACAATTAAAGGGAAGAGTTATGCCAGGTTTTTCTAATGATGCTAATCCTATGCAAAATTTGGAATCGAATCCAAATTTAACATATTGCTACTGTGTCTTCTTATAAATTGATATGATGACAGAGGTTCAGAATCATGCCATGTTGCAACTGACTTGTTTGCAGTACTATGTCTGTGCTGGTCCGATTTCTTCTGCAAAAATATTTGGGAAAAAACAAGAGGGAATTTATTCACAAACAACACAGAAAAGTTCAGTTGCCATCAGTTTAATTAAAAACTGCACAGGCCTGACTCACCCATTCATAAAAAATAATCTCCTTTGCTATCTGCTTTTTATACAACAGGAATTCTGTTCATTTTCTATCAAAGCATGCGGCTTATGTGTCAACTAGAATTGACAATAACGAGACTGAAATTCTACTGCTGTGGCTATAGCTTTTCAGAAGGTTTTAAGAGTCCGTTCAAAGGACATACAGGTACGCATCCGGGATGGTTTTGAGGTGTAAATGGTGAAGTTGTTGCATTAAATACCTGCCTCGCACACTAGTTAATATTTAGAAAGATCCATAATTGAAATGGTGCAAAGACATGCTGATTCAGTCCAATAACATCATGAGAATTCCGGACCCGTTGGCCTGTTGTGTTGAAGGCAGTGGAGGAACGTTTAGACATTCACATCGGTTTGACTGAAATGGCTTAAGAACCTAGATCATTCTTAAACTAAAATGTATCACTCAATTGAGGTTTCAAGGGAGGGGCAAGGTTTTTAGAGCATGGAGTGGGTGTTGTATGCAGATGCAAAGAAACAATATGTACATGCACACTTCTAAGGATGTAATTGTAGGGAGCATATTCACCATAGTCTGTACTGGCTTGTTTTCACTTCTTACAGATATAGGCTGGTTATCTGCCTTTCCTGTCAGCAGACTAATGGTATGCTGGTTGACCTTCTGCCTTGGAAAAAAGAGTGGAAGAGAGACTTGGCAAAGAGCATCAAGGAGCATTGAAGGATAGGAAGGGGAAGGAGGAATCGTGGAGGGTTAAAATTACAGATGCACAATCACTTCAGATTGAAAAATAGAATGAGAAAATGGCCTGGGCCTGCTGTGAAGGGGTTAGACTACCTGACAAGGATCCAAGCGACATGTTTAAGTCAATAGGAAAGCATGAAGGGAAATGAGAAAGAAGACCCGGCAGTCTGGCTTATCTGCTCACAGATATCCCTCATTTGTGCTCGACAAAGAAAAGCAACGCTACTTCACTTCAAAATATTTTTAAAAAATCGGAAAACTTGCCTTCTTCTTCTGTGGAGGATTTCCAGTGTAAGGAGGAGTACTATTGTCGAGGTAGCCTGAGCCATAATGAGGATCCCCGTAAGGTGACATGGAACCCGAGCCCAGATCTCCTGCCAGGCCCGGGCCACCTAAGGAACTGTGTAAGGAGTCTGCTGAGGAGTAGCTTTCATCCAACTGGGAAAGGCGGCGGTCGGTTGTCACAGAGTTTCCTAGGTTTGCGTTGAGGGGTGAGCAGGTGTATATGAGGTTGAACTCTGTCCTGAAGGCCTGTTCCCTGTTCTGGGAGTCAGAGGAAGGACCCGACACAAAGTTTATGGAACTAGCCCCTGCAGAGGATGGACATTCGGAGTCTTGGCCCAAAGCAATCCCAGTAAGCGTAAAGTCATCTGAGGCCATGGCTGCAGTGCTTTCCAAACTGGAGGGAAGGGACAGGTCCGGGAACTGGTGGCGTGAAGCCTCAAAGTCGGCCTGACCACACGGCTGAGAGGGGAGGGAGAGAGCGAGAAAGCAACATGATCACATCTGCATTGTCTATAGAGTTTGGAAGTACGGAGATGAAAACATACCTCTGGAGAGAGAGACTCTGGCCGATGTACAGGAGACGCCTCAGGAGATGATATGTTCTAGAGAACAAAACAAAGGCTACACTTTATAACGTGAACGTGCTCACTATTTCTTGTCAGTTTTTAATCTATGCTTTTACTATATGATCTGCTCCAAATTTACATCAAAACAGTTCAACCACATTGATGAACGCATAACACTTTAAATAACACCAACCATCAAATATACAGTGGTAGAAGTTGGATTAATATCGACATACGTATTTAACCGTTTTGAAATAAACCTTCAAAATTAGTATCTGGAAGCTTGGTCATATCCATGTCATGGCAACTACTCTGTCTTAGAAGAACCTCAAGTACTTCAACTCGGTTCTTATTTTGAAAATCGGTTACTAAAGTGGTAGTAAAGCATGATGATTTTTATTGAAGTGGGGCATTGATGCTGTATATGTCCGATTGTGTCGTACCAGTGGTAAAAGACAGGTGTTGGGAGTTATATTTGTGACTTTATATATATGTTGTGGTCTTACTTCAAACTGAAGAGGGGTGTTGCAGCGGCTGGTCGGCAGCGAGGGCATGGGTGAGTAAGCCAGACCGTTGGGCAGCAGAGAGCCACATGGAGGGTGGAGCAGCGGGTGGAGGGAGTCCTCTGGTAGTGGTGGTGTGATGGGGGACAATGGGTGAAGCATGTGGTCCGAAGGTGCTGATGCCGTTTCAGTCATGTACTTGCAGCGTCGCTTTTTAAATGGTGCGTTGACTTCTGCAAATTGGAAAATCATCAATCGTACAACAATATTATGAAGAAGTGAAAAGGACAGATACCCATCCGCTGACTGTGGGGGGAGCACTTACCGCTGCACAGGGGGTTGGGGGTAGACCTACTACTGGTGCTTTGCTGGGATGAGGTGGAGTCAGTGCCGTCCTCCACACTGGTCGAGCAGCTCTCATCCACCACCTGCTTGATCCATCTCTGCACGAAGACAAAAACCATACAAGCACACAAAAAGAGGGCGTCAGCCAAGTTAAATTTAGAGTGAACAAAGAATGTTTTACATGCGTTGCCCCTCAACATGTCTTTAGATGCAAAAAGCCTCGTAGTTTCCTTCGACCAGAATTTGATCGTTTGTAAAAACTGTGAAGACACTTCTCAAATTTAACTTTTTGGGAGATTTGGGTATGAAAATACAACATTTCCCACAAATTTAAGCAGCAAACACTAAAAATCTTTCAGCATGTGGCTGAGCGGTTAAGAACACAAAAACTGCCATTCCGGTGCTTCGTTCTTTTCCACCTTTTTGTAGCATCCGTAGGTGCCGTCCATTTGGAGTGGGCGGGGCCGGCGCCTCTCGGGGTTAAACGGGGAGCCGAAACGAATGTAGTGTCTGGGTGTTGTACAGATGAGTGACGGGTGGGACAGGCCGGGAAGCATGTTGAGGGTGGTGGCGAGCACTGTGGGGTCAGTAGTTATTCGCAGTGGGCGTTCAACAGGCATCTCTTGGGGAACTTTCTCCCCTGCGGGGACCTTGTCCTTTAACCATTCAGTCACGAGGTACTGCGATTATTACAAAAACAAAAAAACAACAACAAAAACATGTTGAACTACAGGACAGATTAAAAAAATAGCCTGACGAAGGAATCTTTGCTTGTTGGAGAAAAGGGCAGGGCTCTCCGAATCCTTCGGGACGAGCACAAACCTTTTTGGTCTTTGGGTGGCGCATGTTGCTTCTGTTAATGCTGTGTAGGCCCTGGCCATCGCCGTCCACGATATGACCTGCAAGGCTACAGTCGCCGTGACCGTGCTCGGCCCCGTACGGGCCCTGAGCCCCCTCCCTGTGGACAGCAGCGGTCTGCTCGGCGGATGTCTGGGCCGAGGCTACAGCGGAGGCCAGCGCTGCTGGCTGCTGGGCGAGTGCTTGGCGCTGGCGCCGGGCACGCTGGGATGAGTTTGACCGGTAGCGCGACATCCGACTTTTGGGCCGGGGCTTGGTATTCCTGGTAGGTTTGGTGGGAGCGGCCGGGGCAGGGGGATTGGTTAATGGCATCTTTTCTTCAGTTGGCAGGGGATCCTGTGAAAGCATGTGTGAATGAAGAAAATCAATAAAAACTGTGGCGACAATAATGGCTTACAGGAACAAAGCCTTTCTTCTAACTCACCATGACGTAGGTGGTACGTCGTGTGCTGACCCCCACTCCGGTGCTGTGGGATATCGAGGTATTCCCTGCGGGGTTTCCTGCCCCATCCTCAATTTCCACAACCTCATCCTTAACCTCAGCTCCCCCAACCCTTCTCCTCCTCCTTTCCAGGCTGTTAGACATCTATGCAAGAACACAGAAGAATGTTGTCCTCCAGGTGGCTGTTTTGCTTACAAGTCAAAAGAAGCATTGATATAGCAGCTATTTAAAATGATTGTTTGTAGAATGAGCTTACTCTTTTACTGGAGGTAGCAAGCCCATTTTCATCCAGCTCCACTTCCTGTCCTTCCACTTTAATCTCCTCCAGTGGTCTCTCCTGGTTGCACACACAGGTAGGTATGTAAGAAAGAAAATCTGACCTAACATGCAGACAAAGAGCTAAAAAAAAGGGTATTCTTAAAAACTAATAGCCAATTCTATAGAACACTTCATTTGCCATTTGAAGCCTTGTTAATGTTAGATGGAGTTCAATCAAAACGGATCATAAAACAATTATTTTTCGAGAAATGTCATCAGATTTGCTAGAGTTAAGCAAACCTCTGTGTCACTGTTTCCGTGCAGATCTTTGGACTCGGGCTGCTGGTCGAGGGACTTGTTACCGTCACTGGCCAGACAGCCCTCCAGCTCTTTCCGTCTTGCTTTTCTCCGCCGGGTCTCCGCACCAACAATTGGAGAGGGAGGAGGCAGAGATGGAGGACTCAGCAAGCTCTCCCGTGGGCTCATATTGTGTTTCTGCACGGGGCAGTTCTGGTTGCCCTTATGGCAGGCACAGTCCACTTTATAATTACTGTAGATTGGAACAAAAAAACAAACAAACATATCTGTATATATACAACAGAAAACTGAATAAAATACACTTAACTGCTGACTAAAATGAGGCTCAAAGGGCAGTGGTGTTAAGTGAGAAGCATGACTGACCAGCTGTTGAACTCGTAGTCAAATCCAATCGTGACTTCAGAGTCCTTTGCAATTTGACTAACGGCATAGATACACAGATGTATCATTCCATCAGCAATCATATGCCGGACCTGTGGACGGTTGCAAAGGCATTGGAAATGAAATCTTGCTCAGAAACAACAGCGTGAGAACACAAAATGCAAGGACAGAATTAGATAAGAAAGTTCAATAACTGACCTCGGCATTAGGCGTGCAGGACCTCCTGATAAATCTGGCATCGTTTCCAAATGTCCTTGCATCAACACACATTTCTACATCGTTAAATTTTGAATAGAACAACACAAAAGGATAAGGCCTGCAAAAATATGATACACAGGTGTCAAATACAAGTAAAGACATTACTGCATGTGCCTATAGATTGTATGTACATGTAGTGAAGTAACTCTTTGACCTCTTACTTTTTGAAAAAGTGCCCATTGACTTCAAACTGTTGTTTAAGCATGACCTTTCCCCGATACTCTATGATAAGTGTGTCTGGTTCCAGGTTTTTTGCGGCTCGAAGGATCTTCCTGTGTTTCTGTACCCGTGTTACCCGTCCCAGTTGGAGCTGTGAAAAGCAAACCGTGATCATTTTTTTGCAGCTGTTGAAAAACCTCCCACACGTGATTCTGAGACTTTATTTGCAGGCGGCCCGCTCCAACAAAGCCAAGCATACAATTCTAACAGGTGAGTGAAGTTACTCAATAGACACATTTGTGCAGTATGTGTGAAAATACATACATCTTTTTGTTTTCGGTGGTTAGCAAAAAGTCACAAGTAAGAGGTTTAATAAATGTGTGCTTTGTTTGACGTTGTTTTCTGAGGGATTTTTGCTTATGCTGATTTAAGCATGTTGTTTTTTTTTTTTTAACAAGGACTTGGACTGACCTGCATTTGAGAGCCCAGCACTGTATTGTTACAGGCCAGCTCAGTGCGATTAATGGTGTCCATGGCGTCAACGGAGGCGTGCATCTGTGTGGTGGAAAGAGGCGTAGTGCTGCCACTCTCCACCTTGGAGACCGTGGAGCCGTGAAGCTGGAGCAGCATCTGAATATCAGCGCTGTACTGGTTAGCCAGAGCCTCCTCATACTGGTCCGTCCACTGGCGGATTTTACTTTCCCACCCCTCGGCTGTATTCTCATCTAGCACGCTGGCCTCTGTGGTTGAGTTCTAAAACAGGAGAAAAGATTTAGCATGAAGACTTTTTAGACCGAAAGCCATAACATCCCATAAAAGGTAGGCTTTCGGTCTTACCTTCATCCTCATTGATTTTCTAGAACCTTCTCTGAAAGCCTGAAAGAGGGGAAATAACTCCATGAAAGACAAATAACATTAATTGCACAATGGGAAAACCTTACTGAGGTATTCTGAGGTATAAAAAGACTTCAATTGAATGGGATATTCTCCCAGGAGTTACGGCTATTGTGGCCAGCACTTCACATGCCTTAACTTTCTTTTCCTTTGGTGTTCCGCGTGCTTTCTCTGTGCTCTTTTTCCTCTTTTTGGATTTGCTTCTTTTGATTCGGTTGACAGTAAGTTTTATGCTGGTGGGAGTATGCTGGGTGGCCGTGTAGGAGATGGTGGAAGGTGAAACCTCTTCATCGCCACTTTCTGTTGCACTGCTTTCTCCAGCTGTTCAGAAAGAAGAAAAGTAATTTATCCACACAGACACACACCTACAGGGAACATGTGTTTAACCCTGTAATGCCAAATGTATCATATTTGATACGGTTTCTGAAATGTTTTGCGTTCGACACCTTTTGCATAATTTAATGGTAAAAACTTTGCTCAAAATCCTATTGTACACAATCAGATACACCCGATAACAGGGGGCAGAAGACTACACAAAAAATAATCTTGACTTATCGCATAGTAATAAATTATTAATATTAACATTTTATTTTTGTTTTTTATTTTTACATATTTTGTTAAAAGGCCAAATAAGGAATTCAAACAAAAAAAAGTAATTTTCTGTTTTGTTTTATTCTTGGATCAGGCTTTAAAGGGTTAAAGCAGTTTGGTGTTGACTGGCCACCCTACCTGAGACATTTTCAGTTTTTCTTTGTTGGCCATCTGCTCCTTTCCTCCTGTCCAGTTCCCTGCAGAACAAAATACAACAGTTGAGATTAAGATGGACAACAAATGATTTGGAGATGAGAGAAACCTAGTTCTGCTAATTGTAACGTTGTTTCGTGGTCCTGGGCGAATGTTTGAAATTCTCACCTGCAGCTGACCAAGCCGTCTAGTGTCTGGTTGCAGTGGCACCAGCTGGGGACTACTCCATCTTCCTCTGAGGAGCTGTCGCTGTCGGCTGAGTTGTCCTCAGTACCTTTGTAATAGCAGGAGTGGTGTACCACGCTGTTGAGATCCATGCGGGGAATGATGGTTTGGGAGAGCGGGGAGGCAGGTGGGGTTGGGGGAGGGGGCGCGCCATAGTTGTGATCCTGACAACACACAACGGAAGACTGTTGCATCTTCAAACAACGGGTGTTCAGGCAAAAAGGGAAACGGAAAATGGAGACAAATGAAAATGAGGGCAAAAAACAGGAATGTGAAACAGTTCTGTTATAATCAAAATAGGCTGTGAATATAATAGATCAATAGCAGGAAAGACACTTGTTCTAAAGCTATAGACAATGCTAACCTTTAATTTAACGTTGACAATACTATCTATATAGACCAAGTAATTAGAAAAGTAAAGGAAAAAAAAGGAGAGATTGATAGATTTAATGTGGTCATCACTTTGACTATTCAAATCTATCTTATTGTAATATAAATAGAGATAATTACAGACTCATATTAATAGAGAGTAATACTTACTTAAAAAGTGGGCATAATTTGATTGGAAAGATTTTTGTGATTTAAGAAAAGCTTTGTAAACTCACAGCATATGGTAGTCCCCGATACCCATGACTCTGTGCACTCCCACAGCTGTGGTTGAAGTTTTTTTCATTTACTGCAGGGCTTGCTTCAACTGACTCAGGGCTAGAAAAAAGAAAAGAGAGAACATATACAAATTAAAATACACCCCATGTGTATACAAACAAACATATACACACACAGATATAGATCCATCCATCCATCTATCTATCTATAAATCCATCCATCCATCTATCCACACACACACAAGTCTATAAAGACACACAAATGCACACATACCCATATACATTGTGTCTGTATTGACATCCTGGCTCTCACTGGGACCTGGATTAAGCCTGAACACACGGCTATCCCAGCTCCACTTTCGACCAAACACACATTCTCCCACGCCTGTCGTAAACCCGGGTGAGGTGGTGGAACGGTTCGGCTAGGGTAATTTCCAACAAAATGGAAATACAACCAACTGATACCGAATGCAAACTAAAATACCTTTGAATACCATGCCATCTTGGTGACTGCACCAGAAAAAAAAAACAAATGATTCTCATACATTGCCCACCAGGACAACTTGGGTGACTTTCTAGAAGAACTAGACATTTAGCTCTCTTCTGTTCGTGAACAAGACTGTCCCATAATGGTCCATTTGTCCACTTTGACAGAACTCATTTTCTGTCATTAATGCACTCGTTTGAGCTACGACTGGTCTGTGCTGTGGTCCTCCGACTCACAAAGCCGGCACCTCCTCAGTTTGCTGACCACCATTTCTTTCAATTCAAAGTGAGCCTCCCTCAAAGACACTCTGCTTTCACACCACAATTTTGTTCCACTTTAACCTCCACTGCCTTTCCCCCACCTGCTTCTCCTCCCTTGTTGCATCCGATATTCCAACATAAAAAACCTTGAGATTAATGAGAGTCCCTCTGCTCAACATTAAGCTCTTATTTTGATAGTTTGTGACTTCTATCCAGCCAAACACTCTCAATCCTCTCAGTCCTACTCATGGCATAATGATACCCTCAAATTACTCTGCACCAGCTGAGGAGCTGCAGAAAGAAAATGGCAGATCTCACAGAATTCCCAGCACAACAGTCAGCGTTCTCATTGAGTGTCACCGATGTATCAAAGGCTGTATGAATTAGATCCACAATACTAATGACACCTGGAAACAATATGTCTATAGTAAGATTGGTAGAAGGTGGCAGAAGAAGGTGGTCTGCCACTTTTTACCAATCTTACGACAGACACTTTCGTCTCATCTTTTAACTGAAGTCTTGGCTATAAGCAAATGATTTACCAAGCTGTCCACGCCCGAACACAAACCAACCGGGGTTTAAAAGTGGCCTTTTCACAGAAATTGCTCTCTGCTGGCTGTGACAGAAGCCTTACTAGAAGCCAGAGCCAAGTCCTCAGTACTCAGTACCTACTCGACCTGTCGGCTGCATTGGACACAGTCAATCATGACATCCTTCTGTCTATTCTCTTGAGCATGGGCATCTCGTAAGTCACTGGTCGTTCATTCCAAGTATCCTGGCTCGGTCACACTTGTGCAGTGTGCCACCTCTCCACAGCTGTCCCCCAGGGTTCACTATTGGCCCACCTCATTGGGCAGGATCATCTGATAACATGGCTTCTCATTTCACTGCTTTGCTGATGATACCCAGCTCTTACTGCCATTCCCACCTTAAACCACATGGTCTTAGCTCATATCTCGGAATGTCTCTCTGACATATCAATATGGGTGAAAGCCCATCACCTCCAACTAAATCTCTCTATAACTGAACTGCTTGTCTTCCCAGCCAAACCAACTATACACCACAGTATTTACATCCAAAATGAATATCTCTCTCTTGCTGCATCAAAGGCAGCTAGAAAGTTGCGTGATGACCAGATGACCTTTAAAGATCACGTTGCCTCCGTTGTTCCATGGTGTTGCTTACTAAACATAAGAAAGATCTGGCCGTACCTAACCCAGCTCCTGGAGTAGTCTATGTTTATTTCTTGACTTGACTATTGCAACACTATCCTGATTGCTCTCCCAACTTGTACTGTAAAACCTCTACAAATGACCCAGAATGCACCGCTGGGTCTTTACTTCAATCAGCCTGACAAATCCCACCTCCCCCCTCTTTTGGTTGAGCTTCACTGGCTACCCTTGGCCTCCTGTTTCAAAATCAAGTCACTAATGTTAGCCTCCAAATTACTTAAGGGTACCGCTCTTTTTTACTTGACTACTCTGACAAAGGCTTATGTCCCGAACTTGGTCACTGCGGTCATCAAGGGTGGTCATTTAGCAGTGCTTACACCACGCTTAAGACAATCCGGAATATTTTCAAGAGCTGTTCCACGATGGTGGAATGACCTATCGAGCGATACAAAGACCGTGTAATTCTCAAAGACCCAGCTCTTCAGAGAGCGTGTCCTACCCTAACTCTTAACTGGTACCTCCCCACCAATCCTTCTGTACTTCCCTCAACACTAACGCCTCCAACAAAGCCTGACGAGTGAGTTCCCTCCATGTAGCGTATTGTTAGGTTGATGCTAACTGTAATGTTGTATCTGCATGGCAAGTCCCTTTGGATAAAAGTGTCTGCTTAAAACATAAACATAACATAAACACGCACGCGCACACACAAACACACACGCATCATTATACCGACTACTTACTCTGATCCAGCAGCCATATCTGAGTAAGACGTTTCAGGTGTAGTGACTCCCAGTGCAATTACTATGCTCATGACGTCCAACACCACGACGCATGGGAGGGGGGACAAGGGGGGAAAGGGGGAGGGGGAGAGGACGGACAGGATGGGGAAGAGAGGAAGAAGACAAGAATCACAAGGTCCAAACTCCAGCAGCAGACCACTCCAGAGGTGGGGCGCCGCAGAGCCGCACTGCCCCGCTCACGGTCATCGGGGACCTGAGAAGAGAGGGAAACTGTGAGATGGAGTGGGATGTAGAAAAAAAAAGGGGGGGGACAGGACATCTAGGTATATGTTATGTATATTTAGACATATCCATAGCTCTGAAGAACTTGGAACAAAATGGCCACCAGACTGAACACTTGTGAGAATGGTGATGCTGTGGTTCATTCTAATATTAACAATATTATTTCATTACAATCGACTACAGACTTGTGAGTATCTGAAGAGGCAGGCCACTGACTGACTCCAGTATTTTTAGACTCATTCTGGCCAAGTTTTTATTTTATTTTTTTAGGTCTGACTAACCGGTTCCGATTTGTACCGATTCAGATCTTCTACAAATCTTATATCTAATAGATAACCAACCCCCTCAGAGAAGGTTTTTTAAATGTATTTATTTCATAACCCTAAACTATACAGGATATGTTTTCTTGCATCTCATATTTTAATACTACATCTGCTGACTGAAAATGAAGGCTTTTCCATTAGGCAGAGCTTCCTTTCTGCCCCTCGGGGATGAATAGCTTTTTTCTGTGGTAGGACGGAGAGACAACAGGAGGCGCTCTCATCTAAGACACCTGGTCGGGTGACTCATTTACCATGAGGCCCGGCCCTCCCGTCATGTGGCCACACTGTCCTGAGACGCTGACCCAAACTCTGCTTCTGTCCTCTCTCTGCTGCCCGATGTGCAGCCAGGCCTGCTCTCTCTCTGTGCGTTATCATGTGCCAGGGCCGGGGCTCGTCATCCAGCAAGCACATCCCCTATGGCAATCCATGCAAATGTGCCATCCAACAAACCCATGCCTGAGCAGACTCAACCCAATACAGAAGCATAGAAATAAGGCTTCTCTGTCATGACAGAGAAAAACCAAAGCATTCTAAATCACAGAAGCAACAGGATGCATGACATTTTTCAAACGGTCGCCTGGATACAGAAAGCGCTGCCCATGTTTTCCAGCACCAAGGAAACCCGAGTTAGACAAGGCACTAATACTGTGAAGAGTAATATATCCGTGTTTTTGAACAATCAAACGGAAAACGCTTCCCCTTCCTCGTGGAATAAGCAAGGCAAGAAGCAAACTTCACTTTCAGTAAAGACTCACATTTCCTCTAATAGGAACAATGGCAAAAGCTTGAGGAGAGGGAAGCACATTAATCATTCAAATGAGAAAAACCTAGAACCTATGGAGTTCATTAGATAGAGGGAAATGATACAAATTGCACATAACACACGGCCTACAGTCAGCAGGGATTCTACCTTTTTTTTTATCAGAACTGGACAAAAATATTCACAAGGCTACTATCTTACTCAAAGTATGTTGTCCTAAAAGACCCGACGGAAAACCAACACGGGGAAATCCACACAAGGAAGAAAAACAGCTTTTTCCAATAACTCCCACGCTTGCTCTTACTTCTTCTGTATTCACTACTTTGGCCATGAAAACCGGGTTCAAATTACCAGTGGACTCAACAAAGCCGGTATAGGACAGAGGCCGTTTTGATGTCAAGTAGGAGGGGCTACAAATGAGTTTAACAAAGGAGATCCATTCCCCTCTTTTCACTTAATAACTCGGTTCAGTTTCCCTAATTGTATCTATACTAACATAGCTTACACTATATACGAACTTTTATAGATCACTGCCCCAAACTAACAAAGCTATTGATTGAATCAGAATTAGTACACTGTGGAACAACAAGATAATTATTTGACCTTAATCAGAGAGTCAACAAATATATCTTTACCTAATCACAAGTGTACTGAATTTTTTTTTCTTTGCTAGAATTTTGGCTTCAATTGAGTACATTTTAAAAGCGTAGGAGTTGCTGGAATATATTATTGGTACACATAAAAAAAGTAAAAATTATAGGGGTCATTTATCAGTTCATTATCTAATAAACTTCTTCTCGGAATACATGGAAATGGACCTGCTATCTCAGATATGGGTGAAATTTTACCAAGACATTATAGCAATCAATCCAGATATCAATTTCAGTCCTTTCAAACATTCTCTGAATTTTATCTGGCAGCCCACAGAACACCTACAGAACACCTTTAGCTACACTTTATGCAGGAACTAAATCTGGGATAAATAAATGGGGACAAATAGTCTTATCATTTCAATATCAAATTCAACATGGAGACGGAGCAGGCAGGACAGAACACGCATTACGGCATGTTGTGAACTTATTGTTGTTGTTGTTTTTTTGCCGGTATTAAAGTCAGCTGCACAGTTTTGAGTCAGCAGGATAAGATGGAGGGAGCCCTGACGAATATCAGAGTGTGACTGGACTGGAAAAATACTGACGTGGGAATTGTTTACTTTTAAAAATCGGTGTAAACATCTAGGCCAAGAATAATATAATTCCACAGTAACGCACAATCAAATGAATTCTGCAAAGGACATGTATTTCTATTTTGATATGCCCTACAAACACAGCATACTTCAGCTCCTCCTCTCTTACATATCGAGTCAATAAAACAATACATAGCCATAAATGGTGGAACGCTCCAGAGATCGCTGTATCAACAACTACATTTGCCAACTTTGCCACTTTTTGAAGAAAGGGAGATTGTCTCACATGCTACCTTGCAGAGCAAGCATGTGTGCGGGGGTAGACTGGTGTCTTTTCTCTGGACTGGAAGTGTGGTGAAGTTTTGGTCAGTCACAGGTGGACACCACTTAGTTTCTGATATGACTTGGTGTGTAGTCCCCCTTTTCCCTTCCTCTAGCCATGGCTTGAACACTGGCATAAGACCTTTGATGCTGTCTGACTCATTATCTGTAGTATTTAAAATTCATAAAAAGGCTTAAATGTGTCAAACTTAGAGGTCAGACTTAATGGGCAGAGTAGGGCAGAAACTTTAATAAAAAATTTTGTACTATGATCATATTTTTATCTGATTGAAAATATCCAAGTGACAAAATAGCTGAATTTCCTTCTCTGTTAATTCCATGTGTCATTCATTCTTCAACAGACTGCTAACAAAGGAACTTGAGAAAAGAATTAAATAAACAAACAAACAAAAAATCAAGGTGGAGTTCACCGGTCCCCGATCCTCCAAATATCTCCCTCATGAAAGTGAGCCACAAACAAGTTACCTTCCACAAATGAATCTGGTATTAAGATATTCACAGCACAGACTGTTCGGACAAAAACCGTATATATTTATAGTGTTTTTCCTATTAAATTAACCTCATTAAACATAACGTATAATGCAAACAGATCAGATCCCATTCTCTCCAGCGGTAATACTGGAACTGTAAATAAAAGTGGGAATATGTTCTATTGTAGTTAAGAGGCGGAACTGCACACCCACCCACCCTCTTCACTAAGCGGGGAGCAGAATGCTAAACACAGATTTGTGAACGCCTCCTTCTCACAAGCTTAAATACATGGGCCACTGAGTTTTTACAAATATTTCCAAAATAAATCAACAAAAGGTCAACATTAAGTAATAAGATAAAACATGTGACTTGAAAAACTTCACAATCAATAAATCAAAAGCGCGGTTCTCCTTACAAATGTTGGCATTTGCATCAACTCGGCAAAGAATACTTTCTCTTTTGCGCGCAAAACTCCAAAATGAAGGCAATCTGTTGTCCTGTCTTAATAAAAATTTGTACAAATAACATTTTTAGGTTTAGTCAGAAAGGAGTGTTTACTTACAAAATGTCTAAACATATCAACTAAATAGTTTAACCAACTTGTTATAATACATTCATAAGCATGTTGAAACAAAAACACAGCCAATATTGTAACCTTGATCAAATTTGAAACAAGTTGATTCCCCAATTTCCCAAACATTGCTCTGAATTTGTGATTTTGCCGGGGAATGAGTGAACGACCGAGGCAATATTTCACACTAAATCTTCATTTTTTTCTACCATACATTGTACTTTGGATTGTGGAGTTAAAACAGTGACAGCTCGCATTAACATAAAAGAAAATAGGAGGGGGGAAATAGCTTTTTCGCCTCAGAAAGAATGGAAAAATGAATCCTCGTCATTGAAAATATAAACATTGAGGAAAAAAAACATTTAAAATGAAATACACCCCCTTCGAGAGGCTGGTAAAAAAACAAAACAAAAAACTAAACAATGGAAATAGACCAGATTCATGTTTGGGGTTTCGGTTCTGTACTTTGCTGCTCAAAGCCAATTGTTTTTTCCGGGACACTGCTCAGGCATGCAGCTCTGTAAAGGAGTGGAAGTGTGTAGCTGGGAGAAAGCTGGAGAAGAGAGAGAAGATGAGGCCGTGCTGGAGTTCCAGATACCGGGGTGCGTCATCATGTCAGCGTGCAGCCCTTTGGGCCCCCGGAGAGTCTGGGGCTATCACACCCGGCGACCCCCCCCCCCGTGCAATTAAACCCTTAACCACTGTTACCATTGTTAATAAGACAATTGAAAACGGTTTCAAACGTGCGTCCAGAGAATTCTTTATCCTGATTGCCCACATCCTTATTGTTGTTTCAAATGAGTTTCTACCAAAATAAGTCTATTTTTAGTATTTAAAGCCTTTCCCCCCGAAAACGTCTATTCAATTTATATTTTCAACTGTTAAAACAGGTCAAATTTACATTGAGATTTTCTTGACTGGTTTTCCAAAAAAAATAAGCTAGTAGAGCAAAACAAATGTCTGAAAGCTCTACAAAGCTTAATTAATATACGTTTTAAAATCCTAAAGTCTTATAAAGGGTCTAATAAAAAGAAGTTTAAAGTTATATAAGCAGAATGACGGAATACAGAGTAAGTGTGCTAACTCGGTTGCTGCCCTAATGTACCAATAATGCTAAATACAGAGAAATCGACAAAAATCGAGAACTTCATTTCACAAGACAAACAAAAAACTTTTTGGTCTTCTGACTTTAGGGACAGGTACTAAAAAGGAAACTGGTTAAATTACAATCCAAACAAGACTTGTCTGTCAAGTCGAACTTTAAATAATCTGAAGGGTTTTAGGGAAACAAGTTACATGTGTTAGTCTAGAACTGTTTAAGACATGTTCAAGACGAACAATAATTCTAAGTTATACCAAGTCGGTGTGGTAGTCAGATAAAGTTACAGAGTTTTGCGGCACAGTCTAAAAACGTGGCTCGACAAAACACTGGTGTGGGTATACAAGGATGGCATAAGGCCCAGGCCTACTATACCTCTACAAAAAGTCTATACAATCAGCCATCCATCATCCATTAAGGTGTGCATCTGTCACCAAACCAACTCTTCTGTCTGCATCCTGACTATTCTTATATGCCATCGACCTAAAACTGCTGAGGAATACTGACATGTTGCCATTGTGCACCATTGCAAATGGGGCAACAAACCAGATCACAGAATGAAATTAAACTCACCAGTAAGCAAAAATAGGTTTAAAAATGTACATATCTGGAAGCTGAAAATGCTTAATGAGGGGACAGCAGGAGAGTCTATGATTTCACCAGGAGTCCGACCTGGAATATGGATTTATCACAACAGCATCAGGCTTGCTGTACATTGTGCGTGGCAACGGGCTCTCTAATAATTCCAGTGCACTGTGGCTAACCTTATTTCCAGGGCTGAAAAAAAACTCGCTACTGATGAAGAACTGGCATACTCTCAAACTTTTTCTGTGAAGCTCAACCTTTGATGAAGGATATCCCCCTATATATATGTGTATTTATATATTAACTGGGTCAAATTGTGACTTTACAGAAGATACCAAATAAAAAAATCGTTAAACTCATAAAATGTGCAGTTTTGCACATTTTAGAACAGTAATAACTAAGTTTGCATGCAAAGATAAAACTACATTGGCAACAATGACAAATCTGTCAGTTTGTGCTGACTAACTTAATGGTACCGCAGTATTTCCCACCATCAGCCTTTTATCTGCAAAAAGAAAAAAAAAGAAAAGAAAAAAAAAGCTTTACATTTGCTGTTTTAAAACCATCTTGCGCCCTCCAGTTTTCTCTTCCAAGATGGGAGCAGCTGGCTAACCCGTAATAGCATTCGCGGGGTCTGTTTCTGATTTGTTGGTTTCATACTGCCAGTTGGCGGAGTTTTCAGAATTAAGACACAGACAGGACTCTTGTCTTTAGCCGGGAAACTCAGAGCTACATATTTTCTCATCCTGAGCTACAGAGTTTGGTCCTTGTCCTCATTTATCTTTGTTCTTTTTCTACCCCACACCTTTGCTTGTTTCTCTCTTTGCTCGGGTTTCCACCTGTCCCGTTAACATTCCATTTTGTGGCAATCAAATGTTGGGTGACATTTTTTTTTCAAATCTATTTTTACCACAGAGGACATTTTGAGGATCTGCGTTCCGGCCATTTTCCAAATGAGTCTAGAGTCCGTGGACCTTCTGGTTGGGTCCGTGCACGTGGTGTTCGGACATCTTATCTGTGTGAAGCCGGATTTTCTGCAGTCACAGCGACCACAACACAATTGCGGCGTAGACTGGACGTAAGCAACACATTTCAGGTGTCAGGGCCTCCCACTAGCCTCTCCTGATGGGACCGGTCATTCCAGAGGAACAGTCAGGGCTCCCACAGATTCCGTTTATCACAGGTTGTGTTTTCATGCGCTGAGTATTTGTTTTTGTGTTGTGTAGTGTTTAAGAGGGATGATTTTAATGTTTGAATGTTACCATGGCGACCAGAGAGCACTCAATGCCAAGAGGATGTCACTCATGGAGGTTGTTGGAGGCAAGCTATGAAGACCCTCCTAACCATTATTATCATATTCCAAAATGCCCCAGTTTTAGTGTCATATCTTTGTTTTTTGTTGAATTTATGAAAAGCTCATTGTGTGAAAATATTGTCTGATATTATGTTGCACAAATACAGTTGGGAACTGCTGGACTGAGGCAAGGGTGACATTACACACAAAGTCCATTCAGTCTACATTATCACCTAGTTATTACATGGTTTGGAGGCCCATCAGCTAAATTAATTACACCCTCCGGAAGACCATTTGTACTTTGACACAATTCTGAATTCTGACACTGGGGTATATCAGACGTAACTTTAAAGGCAGAGTAAAATCCCCTTTTTTAAGCATTTGCTTCATCGTGTGCTGGATACTCTGCAACTGTAGGCCAAACGTTAACGTTTGACTTGTGTCATCATCAAACCTCTGTCCGGTGTAAGCAAAGAGATATAGAGAACTGATAACCTCGTGAGGACTTGGATCTACTGGCAGGGAGGAAACAAATGAGAGTTTCCCATCCATATCTACACACCTCACCATGATTTGGTTTAGGTTGTTTACTTTTACAAATAAGGTCCTCAGAGAAATATGGGCCGAGTGGCCCATGATGTCATATGTATGCGGCAAAAGCCAATCATTAAGCATATTGAAGCAACGGTATTAGCTTTTTGGGCCATCACCAATCTTTATAAATGCTGATATGCCAATACTGATTTGTAACAAGGTCACAATATATCTTCAATGTTCCAATCTTATTTAATTGAAAAACATTGATTAAATACCCGTAAAACAATATAAACTTGATTTAACTAGATGAAGCAGTGCTCTTTAAATTAAAACATTTAGGGCATTGCTGTAATAAACGACTAAGGTCACATTTTTACATTTTAAAAACAAACAAAACTTGCACAACAGGTTAGATTTTGGACTTATTTTGCATATCTTACCAAGACTAAAGTGCACAGCATTATTTCGTAGCCCGCCGCCCCCTCTGAGTGATAAAGCGAATCAACAGGGACCAGAGAGAATGAAATCCAGATAATTGATGTTTGGGGGAGGCAGACATTACTTCCATACTTAAATGGCCTAAAGGAACATTTCTAAACTGATTAATGCTGAGTATATTTTTTACTTTCCAGTCCATGAGAAGGGTATTCTTTGCAATATATGACACTGTGAGGACCATGTGAGCCGAGTTCCTTTCTATGTTGATGTCATTGCAATTGTGCAGTGTGGGGTAGGGGTGTGCCAGAATATTGATACTAAGATAAATTGCGATATTTTGTCTTGTAGGACGTTATCGATACACTGGTGCCAAATATCGATATGGAAACAATAAACATAAAGCTGTTCCAAACAGATTCTCTCAAGAAACCCTGCGACAATTTTGATTTACAGCGAACTCCCTAACCAATCAGCAGCCAGCAGAACCTTGGCCATTAGAGGTAAAATTATGACTGGTAGAGGGGAACCCCAAATCAAATGACAAAAAATAAGTAGGAGTCAAGACAAGCTGTTTAGATACGAGTGGGAAATCCCTAAAACAGACCTGATAACTACAAGAAAATGGTGAATGCTTGTGTTCCTGAGGTCTTCAGGAAGGGGAGGCAGGCTGCATGGATTTCAAATAGACTCGTTCAATCTTGTTCGAGACATCCTTTTTGGAAGCGACTTTAAAGATTTGTGGCTGCGGGGTAGTCTGCGCCTCCCCGTGGCAAAAACAAAGGACCCACAATCAAGACGTCATTCATCAAGTTGTCGGGGTGAGGGAGGGAGGCTTCCGGGCTTGGTCGTCTCAAGGGTAGATAGTGGCAAGTGCTGAGCAGCTAGAAGGGTTTTAGGTCTGTGGATGCTGAGGAGTTTGATGAGTCCATAGAGACAGACTTTCAGTTGGCCGCATTGAGGTTCTGGCAAACCACGCAACACCTCAGAGAAGGGAAGCAGGTTATGCTTAGGAAAAGAAGCCAACCTAAACTAAGGATAATCACGAGCAATGGTATGGACACTTTAAGGATGGCCGTAATCAGGCCAGTATGTCCTTCATAACAAAGGGTGCCGTGGGAATTTGACCATCCCTTGCCATGGAACACTCTTTGTTGTCTCACTGTATGGCAGATTTTTAAATTGCTTATTTTCAGTTTTGGGTGGTGGATTTCTATGATGCTGGATTTTGCAGAATATGGGGTTTTTTACACATTTACTCTTTAGGAAAACAACTGCAAGAAATCCATGAAATAATGATTAAAACATATTAAAAGAATATGAAAACAAAATCAAATACGTAGTGTACAGCAGTGGAAAACATGTATGTAAAAATGCAGCTATGACTGTTTCCACTTAAGCTAGTTAGCCTATGTGAGACTGCACGGCACACTACGGGCTGACAGATGGCAGGTGGCCAATCAGGCATAGGGAGGGATTCTGAGGCCTTAAAAATATGAAGCAGCAATAAAATAATCATAATAACTAACCTGCCATTTCCACCAATTTGGGGATTCCTGAACCTAACCAGCACATCTTTAAATCTTAAATCTAATCTGCACATTCATTCTGTAAACAGATTTTGTCAATGTTCTGGTGATGCTCATGCATCAAAGCCAAGATCCAAGGGTTTGCAATGTCTCCATCTTGTGTCCCCATTTGCAACAAAACACGTGTTGCAGTAGCAAGTACATAATTGAGAAAAGTCATTCACCAAGCCTTAAAAAACCCTGAAGACTTGGCAGCCATTTTAAATAGTTGAAGGACAATTTCTCCCAGAGAACCCTTGAAAATATTAATATCAATAGAAAATAACTAAAGTTGTGACAGAAAGACAACCACTTTTAGAAAGTCTGGCACTTCACAATTCGCTTTATAGCTATGCTTCTTTGCATTAACTTAAAAAGGCAAAAGTGTTTAAATTTGGTGTCTGAAAAGTTTTTCCTCCTTTTATTTGACTTGCTCTCTCTGAAAGCACAGTGTTAGAAAATAGACTTTAAAATGTGTACGCAGACTTTCCGATGATCTCACTCAAAAAATCTCTAACTTTCAATCCACTGTTTATATACACAACAGGGTAAGCAGCAATAGGCAAAACCAACACACCGAGCCTCGGCGAGTAGAATTCTGCTGCAATATTCATTTTTGTGTTGTGTTTGTGTCCTAGAGAAATGACATCACAGGACACCCGGCTAGCATGCTGTAATGACCTTGCACACTTTGAGGTGCTACTTAGTTGTACCAGAAAATAATCTAAACCAAGTTGAGTGGAGTTAAGCCACTTGGAGCAGAGCTGAGAAGATACTTGGGGAATCGTCAAACATGAAATGTTGTGTTAACTGTTGTCAATTGTTAATGCCAAAGAGAAAAAACAAACAAAGAAGCTGCGCAATTAAATGCTGGCAGACTTTGCAAGCTTCAATGGAAGTTAAGTGCGAGTTGTCACTGACTGAAACATGTAAATAAGACATTGGGAATTGATGGCCAATCGTATACTTTAGCACTTCAAACACCAAAAAGTACCATTTCACCTATTTTTGAAGGAACAGAAAATCTAAGACAAAACTTAGTTTTCCTCTAAAGTCCCTAACTCTGGGAAAACCGTCTTAAAAACAGATACATTTTCATCTTTGAGTAGAAAAGTTTTATTTGCCTTAGAAATTGTGACCAAGCTAACACCGCATGCCTGAAACTTGGGAGAATGGAGTGAAGTGCAGAGGCCTGTGAGTAAATGTACACCCCAAAAACCATTTACATTCAGGAGGGACGGTGAACCAGAACCTGGCCAGAAACATAACCAAATTATACCTTAACAAAACCTGGAAATGTTGTGTGTGGCCTTAACAACAGTCTCTTGTCCCCATAAGGACTACTGGTTACCATGGACTCAGGGTTAAAAAAGTAAAAGTATCTCTATGAAGCAACAAACACCAAGTATTCACATATAACCAGGACTATTCTCAAAGATTTTATGTAAGACACCATCTTTTCAGCACAAAGATCAGTAGGTTAACAGTCCTGACAAAGCAAAACCCAGCTCACTAAGAGCTCTCATGATTGGATGCCGTAGAGGGAAGACTAGTCATGACTGCCAACTACTAACGTCATGATGAACTAACCTGCATACATTCTTTGTTTGTTTTTTAGTGAGCTCACAATTTGTTCAAGATAACAATGCTGTAAGTCAGGGGGAGTGCTGGAAGGGCTCGTGTTTCTCCCGGCTGTGAGTGGCCAGGTTTGCAGTCTATTAAAGGAGGTGAGACGCATTCGGAGAATGTCCGCCTCCACCAATGACTGAGGCCCGGGGCCGTGACAATGTGGTTTCCAGCAGGCCAGATACGGGCAGCACCAGGTAGTGAGCTGAGGGATCTTTGTATGGTAAAGCTAGGTCAACTTAGGAAACTAGCTAAGGAAAACAAACAACGAAAAATAAGTATTGAAGCCATAAAATAGTTTTTTTTAATCAACTAGACTTTGCCCTGCTACAGTGAAACAACTGGTCTGAGTGATGTCAGAGGACAAATATGTCTGATTTGCTTAATGACAAAGCAAACACGGATGCAAATGCTGTCATAATCACACATCCAGAGACACACACCAAAGCCTACCCCCCCCCCCCCCCCCCGTGTGCGGTGTGCACTCTAGGATCGTCCTTCTGAAGGCCGACGCGGTGCTAAACACTCAGATCGGCCATTTCTGCTCTGGGAACGCATATGCTCAGAGAAACACAAACAGAAAACACAAACCCCTGCTAAGCAACAGAAACACCGAGTGCCCTCGTTTAAGAGCAGTTTCACACCAACTACATGCCACGTTTGCTTTAAAGGCGAAAATAGACGGAAGAAACTTAAATAGATAGAAGTTGTTGCGTAACCTTTCCAACAGATTCGCATCTAGCAAGACAGTCCAGATGAACCTGGACGGATTCTAAGACTGAAAGATCGCGTTAAAGCAATGGCATCTTTCGTTCAGGTATTCGTGTGAAAACAATTCGACACAAATCGCCGGGAATCTACACGGAGGACATGGAACTTGGCTTTGAACAAAAACAGGACAACTTGAGATTCCGACGTTCTCATCAGCAATGCTGCTCAGAGCCGGGAACAAAAAATGGAGGCTAAAAAAGGAATCAAGAGCTCTCCTCTATAATACCACCCATTTCTCTTAACCGCCACAGAAGCTGGGGGTTGGTTGGTGGGGGAGGTGAATAACAGCAAGTCACTAAAGCCACAACTCTGGCCTGAGCAGCCTGGATCTCCCACAGAAACCCCGCTACGACAAAAAACAGAGAAAATCTAAACTTTTAAGCTATGAAAGTTGTGCAAAGACAAGTCTGTGACCACCATGTAAAGACACACCACGACGAAACAGCCAACACATTCCTAGGGTAAATAAACTGATTTGTCCAGGCAGCCACAGGGATGAAGGGCTCAGTGGACATATAGTAAAAGCTTCAGGTTGTAAGTTAATCACTGACGACAACTTCGGACACACAAGCAACCTGAAGAACGTCCACAAAGTTGGCTAAAAAGCTAGCATAGCATTTATTGCCTAATGCCTCGTCTGCTAGCTGTTGCTCAGCTGTGAGTAGCTGAAAAAGGACCAAACTGTAGAAGGTGACACCAACCATTTCCAAAATACTCGACAGATTCGCTTACAATGAACGGCATCCAACACTAACGTCTGCCAATAACACCAGACAATCGCAACACTTTGTCGGGCTAACGAATCCAGTTTGTGTTTACCTCGTACAGCATATTCCTAAACTTCTGACTCCAGGAGGGGAAATAAATATATGTCCTCCACTCAACTGTATGCTAACTTTGTGCCTAAAATATTTCCCCGAGATCAAATGGATAATGTTTTACTGTGTTGCCATTTGATGTGTCAAATGTATTAAGAGGGTATACCATTCCTTTGTGAATACATTATGGAAACTTACTTAACAAACCAAGCTTGATTTATTAATGGTTCGAAACGACGTTCGTTTGCAGCTTTTTATTCTTTCGTCAAAATACATTATCTTAACTGCACACGTATTATATTACAGAAGACAACTGATTCGAATTGTAGTTTTTAAAACACATATCGACAAAGTAAGGCAACCACGATACCTAAATATAGCCCTGAGAAAAACTAATACTTGTGGGACCCAACTGAGCAATTCGGGGCTGGAGTTTCTTAAAATAAGAATTCAATATGTATTACAAACTAACAATATGGTCGCTTGTAAGGATGAAACATCTTATTATCAAAAAACACAACACGAGGGACGGCTAAAAAAAAGCCACGGAGAAACAGTGCAGACACAGCCCAAATCAGCCCTGCAAAGCCATACACACAATTTTAATAGTTATCGTAATAAACAAAATAAGTCTCTTAAAAGTGGTAACACTGGTGATCCAACCAACTAGTCCTATTAAACTTAAGTCGAAGCGAAGTAACTTGCTAGCTGAGTTGGCTAGCTTGGCTGCTGTGGTTGAAAAACATGGTTGGTTAGTGTTACATATTTGTTATATGTACATGGGGATATCATCACTAAATACAGACGTACTCACCTAATGCCTCATTCCAAACTGGTACAAATACGACACTCATTTACACTGGTAAGTCCTTGAAGTATTCCAACATCAATTTCAATTAGTCCAATAGGCCTCTATATCGGCCTCGGAGTCTCCTGTATTCTTTTGCCCGTGCAAGTAGATTCCTCTCCAAGGGTCGGAAACAAAGTTCTCACTATCTCCCATACATCAGCGGAAAGTTAAAATTCCAGTCCTCTTCGGGTGCACTACATCCATTGAGTGTCTATAATAGATCCCCAGTGAGTATATCAATTTATTTGCGTGTATTTCATATTTACAGTCGCTGTTTATAATTGGGTATACGCTGCTGTAGGTGATACGGGGCTCCGATTCAAAGTCGGTTCCTAACATTTGTTGAAGCGCCCATCCCCCTCATCACCGACATCGACCGCAGGCCCAAAGAAACTGACACACAATCACTGCACGGGGTTTCCCTAGCGACCGTGCAAGGGCAAACTCCTGGGGCGGCCCTTGCTGAGACCTCCCTATCGCCATTGATTCGACAATGACCTGTCAATCATTTTACGTAGGACAAATGCCTTTACCTTATTGGTAAATGATAGCGTCAGTTGTGTGATCTTCTTCATATACGTGATAGTGGGTGGGGGCTGCTTTGAGGACTGGTTCGACGGTTACATTCTGCTGCTATATAACTGTCTGGGTAGCGGGTAAGGCGAGGCGGTAACGAGGATAAGTGGACTCAAATGACGACTCTATTCCAAGAGCGGACACAACATCTTCCAATTTGTGGGAAATACTCGTTATTAAATGCCAAATCCATGGAATCTATTTTGAATTTTGCTTCGGGATTATTGTTTTTATGCGACAGTTATATTTCTTTCCCAGTGGAAGGACTTTTCTAACCGTAGCGTAATAGAAAGCGTTAGCCACACGGGGTCTCTGGGGCCCAATTCCAGGGCTGCCAGCGGCTGCGTTAGCCCACCGGGTCAGCCCCACCTACGGATAATGTCAGATTAATGGGAATATTTATCGCTCTGGTTGGGGCAGAACAGGGATATTAACCTTCTCCTCAGGTGCATAACTATGTGTGTATATTTGGTTCTTCCCCGTTTTTTCCGGCAGCAACAGAAAATCTGAGGAAAAATCACCTCTAAACCACCTGCCTAAAAAAGCAAAATAATGAAAAGATATTCCTAAGGGAAATAACGGTGCTGCTATGTGTCACAGTTGGCTGTTCTGGCACTGTACACCATAAATAGTCAACTTTTAAAAAAAATCAATTGAGATGTTTTTAAGGATACGTGTTGGTTAATGTGTATTTGTTGATAACAGACTACTGTATTACACCAAATCATCAAGCTATGGCTGTGTGGAATCCACAAATGTAAAGAACTCCAAGGAAAAACGAGTGGAATCAGTACAAACTGTCTTAATTTCTATATATGATGATGCAATCAGATACATTTGTGACTTTGTTGACTTGAGTGCAGAGTTGGTTGGTTGGCCGATTACAGAATTAACCACATAACGACTTTTGGAAGATCTTAGTTTGAGTATTTTCATGACTCTTTTCAGTGGATGGTATTAGATTTCAGACTAAAAGTGCCTAAGCCAACCATAACACCGGAACCTTTAATAGAGGCTTTTATTTTATGGGTCCAAGTCTTTTAGCCTCGTGTTGATCCCTTTTTAAAACACAGCCAATATCTCACAAGGTTACTAGATTATATTTAGTAAGTGGACACATGACGCCGCAAAGTGAAAAGGTCACCCTCTGCTCTTCCATCCTCCGCATTCCCTTTGATTTGTGTTATGCATGTTAAGAGTTAATAAAGGTAACACAATCCAGGTGTCTTGTTATTTTAATTATCACTGTAGTCTGAATTATCAACAGACCATACAAACATACATTTCATATTGCATGTACAATGCTTAGGAATATGGACGGATGGCTGTACAATGCGGATATTTCTGGACGTTTCTCTTACAACTGAAATTTCATGATAATGACAACCGTTTAATTATGTGCATAACTGCATAGCAACAGCCAGTGACATGTGGAAATGACAGGTAATCTGTATTATTTCTGTATTAATGTCATAACTGAAAAGATATTCACAACCGTACTGCAGAATTATGTGTTCTGTCAAGCAAATAGTAAATTGCATTTATTAAGGTAAACTAAGGAAGTACATAAAAAAAATTAAAAGAATATTCCCTGCAAGTAGCAAGAATTAGCTCGGCCCAGCAAAAAGGTCACATTTTGACTTAACAGAAGTTCTTACCAGAGGATTTGAATATTTTTCCTCTTTTGAAAAAGGTATTGTAACAGTGTCCACTGTTTAGGGTGGCATATACAAACAAACACACGTACACACACACATATATATATATATCCTGATTTGGATGCAAATGCCTTCAAATTAATGCTGAAATTCTCCAGTTGAAGCACATGTTAATTCTTTTATTTTAAATCCATCATGGAAGTTTTTAGAGCCAAAAAGATTCAAACCGTGTTGATGCTTAAGGACCGGACTGTGTGATATACACACACACACAAACACAATAAGCTTTACAGCTCTTAATAGTCAACTAAGCAGCTGAGATAAGGAATGAGTGTTTGTTTGACGTTGTTAGGTGATTTCTCTGGTTATTCGAACATCGTTCGCCGTTGTTTTTATAAGGTTTCTGCACTCATGCACAGTAAGTGTCTCTTTTTTTGCTTTGGTTGTCATACAACTTTGCAGAGCTCTGACTGCCCTTATACCTAGGTGTGGACCCCCCTCAGAGCAGGTTCAGACTGCCGGTGACTTTATTCACCGTCTCCTCTTCTCCCATGACAGCCAGAACGGTGCGGGAGCCAGACTCCACCTGAGGAGAGACAGATGACCAGTTCTCACACACGCTGGCAGTGCACTTCAGACTAATATTGTGGAGCCGGCTTATTGGAACCTTTTGAGTGTAACAACAGTCACAAACCTGGGTGAGTCCTGCATCCTGGACCAGGTAAGTAGGTAAGTTGAGACTCATGGCCAGGGCCTGCAGCTCCAGCAGGTGAGCCATGTTGGTGCCTTGGACCACCACCTTCTTGGCTCTGTATCAAATTCAGGCCGATTATCTTTTTCTTAGTATTAATAGTGATACACACGATTAGCTAACATATTGCATTTTGGAAACTGTAATCAATTACTAAAGTAGCTCTACAAAGAAGACCAAGAATGAGATACTGCTGGGAAACCAATTAAAAAAGCAGAGCATGAATAAACAGTAAAGCAGAAACTGGCCAGCTATGCAAGCATCCTTCTCAAAATGGCCAACGTGAATGGACTTAACTCCTCGGGAAAGTTTCAAAACTCACAAATGATGCAATCTTAACAAATAGTGAGTGTAGTGGGAAAAAAGAGCAGCAGTAGAAATATAACACATGGTTTGCTAATCGATTTCCTCCAGATACGTAAAGGGGCCTTACCCACTGTGGTCCCACTTCCAGGCCATCTCCCTCCAGCTATTCCTCTCCTGTAGGGCTTGGTACAGACCCACGGCAGCATGGCCCACCTGTGCAGCCACCTGCCCCAACAAAGAGTCGGATCAATAACGCGCCGTCTATGCCAGCTAATTCAAACACAATATATGCACTGTTAATGGTCCAATTCGCTTAGTTCTGAATTTTAAACTAGTCTGGACTTTTTGCCCTAAAATTCTTCACAGCTTCATGTAGATAAATTTGGAGACTACACCATGAGCACAATATCTAGCATAGTGTGTGTACATATACATATATATACACACACACACAAGTCACACTATATATTCATGGGCACTGATGAATTTACCTTTCCACAACCCATGGAAAGGTCCATATTAACCACAAACACCATCTTGAACAAAAGGTCATCATCGCCTTCCTCCTGCCCATAAGAGAAACCAAAAAGACACACTAAGATTTAAACGTGGACAACCTCTACCAGGTCTAATGTACCAAGGTGTACCTGCAGCGGACTAAGGCTATCTTATGGGCACCTCATTCTCCAGCTTGTTGAAGTAGTACATGGCCGCCTCCTCAGCTGACACGTTCCGCGTTTGCAGCAGCGCCTGAAGAAACGAGAGAAAAAACTATTACAGTGAGGAAAAATATGACAAATCTAAATGCAGACTCTTTAAAAAATAAACTGATTTATCTTCCCTTAGACGTCAATGTACTTTTTCTTTTGTTTTAGCCGATATTATAGTCATTTACCCTGACTGTATGCTTATCTATTGATTGAGGTGGCACTAACACTCATCCGATGACACTGGGAGTGGACGTGTGGAAGATAATTTTGAGAGCATTTGTCCACGTTTGGTCAAACACTTGCACTGCGAGTGTGTGGATTTTAGTGAACACAGTTGTTGCTAATTTAGGTTCTGTCAGCTAATCCTGATAGAAACCATTCCCACAGACAGGTTCCATCTAGACAGATATTCTTATTGCCCAACGTCTATGGTAGCTATTTTTTTGGTTACATTTCACCATCAGGAACAAGCTGATCTCATGATGTATGGACTCAAGATACAACAGTTTTACTTGCTTAATAAAATTGGATATGTGAAAATTTGTTCATAAATTCTTTTTTCCCCTTATCTCTGCAGAAACAAAAATCTAACATTTAATTAAAAAAAAACAACAACTAAAGAGTCAGCAATTGAAGATTTTGGTCTTACTATTGTATTTTATCAATTATTTACCATTTGACAGAGGAAAATACAAGCATATTTGCAATAATGATATTTAGAATCTATAAAATGAGATACACACACACACACACACACACACACACACACACACACAC
>CAJRST010033334.1:22000379-22049539 GCA_907169785.1 Menidia menidia
GCAGAATAACGTTTAGAGATAACAAAACGCAAAAGTATAACTCATTTGGTTGCCATTATTTCCCATATTTATTTTATTTTTAGCTTTGATGGAGACTTGATGACCCGGGGGTGTCGCACCTGTTTGGCCGCCTCTTCGGGGATGTCCAGCTCCCGGAGCTGCTGCAGGTAGAACGGGTTGACCTCCTCAGAGCCCGTGTCTGGACCCGGCCCCTCTAGCTGCTCCATTACTGTCCGGAATAAGCCCAGCAGCGGCCCTGACCACCCTGCACACACACAACAGCATCAGAACGCCTCTAACGGTAGTTCACAAAAGCTACAGGGAGATACGTCATCAGAATTCGGTACTTCCATAATCTGAATAATTCATAAATCTCGGCTATACGTCATTTGTTGAGAGTACTTTGGAGGTAAGGCCTGGCTTTAGTTTGGGTGACTCGGTTTGAACTGGCTAACAATATCGGGATAACGGGGTTGTTCACGCGACGTGAAAATATCCATTGTTACAGTTCGGTTCGGTAGTTAGCGTGTCCTGTGAATGAACAAAGGCCATACTGTAATAAACACTGGCAAATGTGGTCTGTCAGTCTTTGTCAGCGGTACATTTTGTAAAGGATGTAGTTCCGTTGGTGTCTCCATTCAAACGGCCCATGTTAACACCAGCCGTTAACGAAATTAGCCTAGCAAACCTCCCGGCCGTACCTTTTCAGCTGCCTTTGCCGCTATAACACCGATATGGATTCAATCCACACGTTCCTCAAGTCTTTTTTTAAAAATGTGTTTTTCTTTACAAAAATGTATAATTGAATATAAAATTGCTCTGGAAAAGATGTCCGTATTACGCAGGCTCTGTCTGCGTTTTCCCTTCCGCCCTTCTTCTTCTTCTTCTGAGTGTCTGACGGTCGTCACATTACAAACATTAGTGTAGGACGCCACCTAGTGGTGAGGAGGGGAAATAACACCGCAACTTTCTATCTGGGAAATGCCTCAAGGTGATAAAAAGTGATTTGTTAGTACACATCTTCCAGACCACTTTTTCGAAATGTCTATTAAGCCAATTTGTTTTTTGTTTGTTTATTAGTTTGTTTTTAAGTACAGCTGTAACAAAGATATTACGATATTAAAAAACAAAACAAAGTATAGTTATTTTAAGAAAACTTTATTAAATCTGTGAAAATGTACACTCCCTATAGAGACATTTCAATCAGTATATACAATGATGTAAACATAAACATCCTTAAAAATGCTCTTTGCAGAGCCTCCTCTACATTGTTAACTCTACACAGCGCAGCAGTTAGTTTTCCTTCCCATGGTTTGTCTCAATCATCATTGAGTTGTATTTCATTGAAACACTGTAAAACAGAACAATCCCCCTATGCTAGGCATTACATTTGGTGTTTAATAATGTAATGACAAACCTGTGGGTTGTATGTAGACTTACTGAGCCATTTTTAGGCTCAAGCTCACATATGTTAACACTCTTTAAGAGGGTATTGAAAAAAAGATATTTTGCACTTGAATTGTTTGTCTTTTTCCTGTTTGGCATCAACATTTTTATCTCATTTCCTGTGTCTGTACACACAAGATTTTAGCAACATGGTTGGCATCACATGACTACTGTGATTAAAAGTTTGTGCAGCATAAACGGCTTTGAAATATAAGAGGTTTGTGAAAATTGACACTCTTAAAAATACATATAAACTCTCAGACACAAAAATAATATCCTACTGGCACTGGTAGATTCTATCCATCGATTCGCATTTCCCCTAATACTAGCTTAAAACCAGTTGTTATACCTAAAGGTACCTGAAGACGGCCCAACTGAATTCTCACCCCGAGCAAAAAGGGCAGTCATTTAGTGAATGCTTATCAAAGGGGAACCTATTCAAATTAAAGAGGCTTTAATCAATAAAGCCTGTTACATAAACAATGTGGATTTCAGTCCTAAATCAGTAAACATCAGTTGGTATTTGAAACATGTCAAGTGTGAAAAGTCTAAGGACTTGCTCAACCAGTAGTATTATTAGTCACAACATGAACTACGCAGCACAGAACTGACTTCTTAGTGAAAGAGAAACAACTGAAAACGGCAGCACAGGGGGCTGAGGTAGAACAGCACTACAGGGAGTTACGGCTCAAGCAAGTGTTGGTCCAAAAACGTGGAAAAAAAATCATTCTGAAGTTCATGGTTCATCCAACTGTAACTTTGTACCAAGAACCAAAAGTGTGACAGTTGACGAGGGAGTCGGGATAAGTCTGAAAGCGCATGTGCACACACACTAACACACAGACACAAAAAGAATGACCTTCCGTCTGTGGGAAGTACACAAGGCATGAGATGCATTCTAAAAAAATATTCCAGAAGGGGGGGGGTCATCTAAATGTAAAACGCTAAGTGACCTCCAGTAGCCCTGACAGGTAACTGAACTAGTCCAGTATTTACGGCGTGCGTTCATCCTGTCCACTGAGTATACAGACTGCTCAAAAAGCAACCGAAACTAAAATGTGCTGGATTCAGTCTGAGCCTTTGTGTTCTCAACACTTAGAACAAACTGGTTTTCCTCTGGGGAAAAAAAATGGGGTTTCCTTTCACAAATCGGTGACTTTATTCTCCACTGCAGCAGCGATCTGCTGCAGTCGGTAGCCCAGCTGCATCTTCTGGGCTGTGGGGTCCTCCTCCAGTGCCGTGATGATCTGACAAAGACAAGACATGTCATGGAAAAAAACATTTCACAAAACAGAATGTATGTTTATAAAAGCAAAAACAAAACAACAAACCAAACATGAGTTTTCTAACTAATGTTACAATAGGTTTCCCTTCATCGGTTTAGAACAGTTCCCCACAATAATACTGCCGTTTGAACAAATATGTTTAAAAATACTTTAAATATGATCTAATTTAGACGTCATCCTGTATAAACAATTACACATTTAATAGTAATAGGGCTGAAGCATCCTTGGGATTAACTGAAGCTCCAAATGTTTCAATGTTTAGGGAAGCAGCCTTAATGTTTGCTTTATATTTACCTTTTCCTTTCACATAGGAAACACTAGACTATCCCTTAATAAAGGAGCAGAGATAAGACCTCAAATTTTATTGTTCCTAAAATTGCCTTCAGGCAGATAATGAATAAAGTGTTGATGATGTTAACACACAGGCTTTCTGTCAGAAAATACACTGGTAAGAAACCCCGGAGTGGTAACCTCTCAATACTGGACCCAGTTCAGCGCATACATCCAGGAGCAGCTCTAGCCAGTGTGTCCATTACCAACTTATTCAAACGTTCACAGCTATCAGTCTGACTGTTTCTTGGTCTGTCTGAAAGGTTATTATCTATATTTATGACTCACCAGTGCAAGCACCAATAACACTGCTGTTTTGAGAGCTTACGATAGAGTCCATACATGATTTCAATTCAACATGGAGTCTAATGAAAGGCCTGAGAGGAATCATACAGCGTGGCTTCGGGTGATTATATACATAGGTGTATCATATTCCTGTTTTCCTAATGTAACCCAAGCTTTCCACGGCCCCGTGCTGCTATAAAAGTTCCAGGAAATGGTGGATTTGTATGAGCATGCTTCAGGAGGAAATCCATGCAAGTCTTTGTATCCCGTGTCTGAAAGTCTGATCTTGGAATAGTTTGCATTGCACTCTATGGATTTCAGTGGTTAGAGATGAACACATGAGGTCATTAAGCCAACAATCTATTTTGAGCAAGAATGAAATATTATCCCCATGGCTGCCAGAGCAGGATGGGACCAGAATAAAAGAGGCTCTATGCGATAATCCCGGAAGGGATATCTGGTGAAACTATCAGGTAAAAAATATCTATTTTACAATCTTAATTGCTTTTTTAGAAATTAACATTTGATTCTAGAAAGCACTTTGTGTTTTGTTAGATTTTTTTTTTTAATGTCCGAAGACATTCAAATTGCTTTTTGAGGGTTGAAATGTGATCATTGATCCAAAGATGATTTTTGTTTCTAGGTTTTAAATGAGGTATTGGATGTTTAGAAAGTAATGTATACCAGTTGTTTGTTGTTATACAATTTGAGTTAAACTGTTAAAACTGAAGTACTTTAAATCAGCTGATTTACTACAGATATAGACTTATAAGATTTCTATCAGTGAAAAGTCTGGAACAAATAAATATTATATAGATGTATGATATTAACAATTCAAACCATAGTTATGTTTGTGATGGTAAAACTTTTACAAGTTTTAGTGAAATTTCCTTCCCTGTCATTATTTCTGATTTCTCCTTCAGCCCTCTACAACTTCCAAAGCCTGATTTGGATTAAGATGATATTGCAAATGGATGAATTGATAGATCAATCGAGTTAATTCCTTTATGTTCTCTTGTAAATATCTCATATAGATGTTTGTGATTATGTACATAATTCAGCTGCAGGACAATTTCAATTTACGCCAAGGGGATAACATTTAAAAAAACAAATTCCCTCCAACTTTTGTTACATTCTATACTAATCATCACCATGTGAATGCTTGTACATGACCTGCTGTTTTTCCAGGCATTAGATTGTGACAGCTGTTCTTTATTTAGTTATTTCTTTGGATCCTTGCCAAACGTAATATTAAAAAAACGTCAATTTTATGTATTGCTCTAAATATTTATGTGACATTCTGTATTTATTGTTGGCAGAAACAATACCTAAATCGACCAAGTTTGTGTTGCAGGCCGGTTTTTATGGCCTCTATTATGAGGTATTTTCATTGTGTCATGATGCACAGTAATGAGTGATGAAAAACATACCTGATCATAGTATTTGTTGATGTACTTGTACAGCTCATGCAGAGCAACCATGTAGTTGAGCTCTCCAGAGTAGTTCTGAAACAGAAACCGTCGCGGTCAGTCACTGGGCAGATGCTGACGACCCGGTCGGATCTGATCTGTGACTGGACTCACCCTGGACAGTTCAGCCAGGGCCGAGTTCATCTCCTGGTCACTGGCTGAGATGGTCTGCCTGATGTCCGCATAGTACCTGCAATAACAAACATTGGTTATCACTCTTACATGTATGCTAGAGAAGATCATCTGTTTTCAACCTTGAAACTTCAATAAATCAACTGCTTCTTTTTGACATTATTTCTGATCCACACATAACATTTTAGTTTTGTCATTGTACAGTAGTACATATCTGTTGCATAATGAATTACAAGAAGACGTTCTTGAGTAATTGAGCCAACCTTTCCACCATCTGTTTGTAGCGGGGGATGTCTCTGGCATACAGCAACTTGTTAATGGGCGAATCCTGTTCAGAGACAAAAGATGGACGGACATGAAAATTAGCTTCAAAAACCCAAGGTGCAACTTGTCTCCATTTGAGACAAATCTAACATAACTAGTTAAAAGATTATAGCTTGTTAACTTGTATTTGAATGTACACCCTTTTAGCCTCTTTTCTTTAATGTAATTAAGAAAAAGCTTTTCATTTGCTTGTGTGTATGAGGGGGAAAAAAGGCACAACGTACTCGTCCAAGCTTGTGCTCGGCAATGGTGCACGAGTCCATGAAGGTCTGTGCGATAACAGAAAGCACAGCATCTACGTGGTCGGACGCCTGGACATCAAAGATAAACTGAGGGTTCTTTATGATGTTGATCCAGAAACGTAGAGGAAGACTGAAAAAAACACATTGATTGAGTCCCATGTATGTTTGTGCTTCTATGTCATTTTCTTTTAGAAATAAACAGTTCGTTGCCTCACTTCTAACCTCTCTTTGCTAGTCTTACTGTACCTGTTAGTCTTCCAAATGTGGATTGTTTCAGGGTCGCTTATGTTGTTTTTTGCTGCTTGGTCATCCAGCAGATCAAAGAAATATTTGACCGCCAGCGGTACTGGGCGGCTGGTGCTGAGTATCACTGTAAACAGATCATCTACGAACTTCTGCAGTGTCCCCTAAGAAAAAGACAAAAAGAAGAATCAGAGTCAGATATTATCACTCAAATCCCACATCAATATAGTAGCCAATATTATATAGATGAGTGATATTAATAATTCAAACCACAGTTATGTTTTAGATAGTAAAACATTTACACCTCACTCAGCACTGAATGACAGCTCGGACAAAGATGGAAATATACAATCCAAACCTTTGCTGCACTGAAGCTTATTTCTCAACATGTATTTAGCATTTGTGTGCACCTTCATGGACAGGAGGCGGGTGAGGTAGATCTCAGGGATAGCCTTGGCTCTCTCCCTGAGGCTGCCCCTGCGGTGTCTGGGCACCTCAGTCTCCTCGCTGGCCTTCACCAAATGCCACAGTTTCACTCCTTCCTCGTCCGTATCCTCAAGCATCGGGGTTTCTGTGGAGGAAAAGGCGATTCACTGACCAGGACTCGTTACTGTTCAGCACCTTAGGGTGCATAAACATTTGGAAATGAGCAAAAAGGCAAATAATTACTTCAAAGAAACTCACTCTCTCCAGCTAAGTAGTCGTGGTTGTCATGGTGAATGCTTTTGTTGTGGCGAGGGACCAGCGCTACTGTAGCTCCATCTGGGACCTAATGAGCACCACAAAGCATCCACTGACAAATCCCGTCACACAGTCCTTATGAGCCACATCCCAGAGCAAAAGGGGACAACTGCTACCTTGTAATGCTGCAGCGTGTTGAGGTGTTTCCAACTGCCCTGCAGGACAGATGTTAAGTCCTCATCTGACAAGATGAGATGACCAGCGACCCCCGATCTCCACTCTGGAAAAAGAGTGGAGGGGACCAAAACAAATATATGTGTTAGGTTCTCGTTAGAGTTCCCATGGAATCGCACAAAAGAGCTTTTGCACTATATCTTACAGAAGTGGAGCTTAAGACTGAGCTTTAAGTGGTGGTCAGAAGCTGGTCATCTGTTTAAAGCTCGGCCTTCTGCGATTATCAGCTAAAATTAAAATTCCACGAAGTCAAAACTTCTTAACGTCTACAGATATTCAAAAACAGTGCTATCAGTCACTGTACATTAATATTATTATTACATAATATATATAGCATTTCATTGAACGGATAAGTTCGATTATAACATAAAAAAATAAAAACAGGAAATGTTTTACAAGGACTTTCACAGGGATGGGGCTTATTCTTAAGTGGGTACCAATCTGTTCAACTTCAACAGGTTGGGGGCTCCCTCTGGAAATGTGTTACAATCCATGGTTCCTCTTCAAACCTTAAATATTACCAACTAAAGAATTAATAATGTATCAGATGTATCATCTAAACGCATTCATGCAGCAGCATGGGATTGAAAGGGAGGACGAGGTTAATTGTATTGATTTTTTCGTTGCTGGGGAGGGTGCCGTTGCAAAAGAGACACAAAACCGTTAAGAATCACCAGTCTACCTAATGTACATATTTTTGGAGGGTGGGAGGCTCACATACAGACATGCAAACTCCACTCAGGCAGGCCCCCTCAGACTCAAACCGGGGGCCCTCTTGTTGTGCGACGATGGTGCCAGTTAGTTCAGTGAGTTGTGTTTGTAGAAAAGAAACACTTTGAACTAAATGCCAGTTGTTTACATTGGTTCTTACCCAAGTCCAATGACTCAGCCTGGGGCCGATAGGAGAAAGAGATGCCCTTGTGCACCTGATCCAGGATCTTTTCTTTCACCTGCGTGATCGTGTCACAGTCCAGAACTTTGGCAGGAACGGGCTGAGTCTCAGTCACTCCTCCACCCTGCACTATAACATTCAGTGTCTACAGAGGGCCAACAAACGGTGGGTAAAGAGAGAGGTAAGGGGGAAAAAAATAGCGAGGGTTATTTAAATACTTTGAGTGATGCGGGTGGTCCATTGGTGCGGGTCAATCTAAGCTGGTCTCACCAGAGTCTTGTACTCCACATCCTCTCTCAGCAGGCGATTGTCGTTGAGGGTGTACTTGGCCTTTCCTGTTACAGCATCCACCGGACCTTTATCTACCTGGTGTTTTATGGCCCGGAACAACATGTAAAGACACTCCCCTGCTGAGTCCTACGTACACAAACACACACATAAACGCACACAGTAATGAGCAAGCATATTCTTAGTGGAAATAAAGGGCACAAGAATGAGTTTTTCATTATCTTCAATCCGTGATTTGCAACTTTTTGGTACAGAGAATGAAAAGTCTGGAAATAATGCATAGCTAAACACAACCTAGGGAAGAAAAAGCTCAACAACACACGAGAAAGACTTCAACTATATGCTATGTTTCACCAATAAGCCAATTTCAAATAAGACATTTCAAAGCACTTTAATATAAAGACTGTGCATTTATCTATTCTGTAAAAGTACTTCTGAAATGTTCCTTATGAATCATATACAAGATACAGCAAAGTGTTACTCCCTTAAGTCCTCGGGTCGTTTAATGAGGAGAACCTTTTGGAAAATGCTTTCTCGGTTTAAGATTTTCCCTGTTGCAGATATTTAAATGTGGGAGTTTTTGGCATTTGACATCATTTTTCTTCAGGCTCCACTTTGAGCTCCATGACCTCACTATCTCCAAAGATGAGCCCAGCCACCCTCTTCTAACCCCCCCCAAAAAGAACTGCTGCATTGCAAACTAAAAATATTGAGATAGTTTACTCTCACCACACTTAGACAGTGTATGTTATGTCCTGTACTGGGATTTTCACATTTACAACATGTCATTTTATTTTCTGTTATGGATGAAAAAATAAATCCAAATTAGTATATGTAGGGTGAAAATACAATAAAACTAATGCTTAAACCTGAACTGTGCATTTTGTTTCCGAATGTAGTGCTTTACAGTATAGTTTCCTGACCTACTTAGTTATTACAGGCAAGTCTAGCCACCTGAAAGTACACAAACACTACCAAATTTACAAAAATGTTCATTAAAAAGTTTCAATAAAAGCAAACCCTTTTTTTTTCGGTTTTAGTGCTTACTTTACATACACTGAGAACCTGTCTCAGAATGATGAAATGAAGCAGTGACTGACCCTGAGGAAAGCATAGAGGCAGATGGACATCCAGTTGGTCAAAAGCTTCTCCACCACGGTCTCTGTTCTGCAAAAACAAACCAAACTGGTGAAACACTTTGAAAGAGCTAAGCAAAGCCTAAATCTATATGATCATCTTCTTCCTTTTTACCTTCGCAGCATAAGTTTGGGGTTCTTGGCCACGTACTGCTCAACCAGGTCATTCAGGAGGGTCTTGAGAATGTCTGTGAAATACTCCAGTTTGCCATGAAGTGCCACAGTCAGCAGGGAGGCTACGTAGGCCCGGTCCCTGGGAGAGAAGGTCCGCTGGCTCTCCAGAGTGTGAATAAACTGGGAGGAAAAAAATGGAGGGTTAACGATGCCTCTACATAAAAATGACAAGTTTGGCATAAAATTCGGTTAGCAGTTCAATTCAATTCAATTTTATTTATATAGCGCCACATCACAACAACAGTTGTCTCACAGCGCTTTCCAAACAGAGCAGGTCAGACCCTACTCTGAAGTTAACTACAGAAACCCAACAATTCCCACCATGAGCAAGCACTAGGCGACACAGGCAAGGAAAAACTTCCTTTTAACGGGCAGAAACCTGGAGCAGAACCATGGCTCAGGGTGGGCGGCCATCTGCCTCGGCCGGTTGGGGGTGAGGGGAAAGAGAGAGCAAGAGAGAGAGAGAGGGCGAGAGATGGACAGAGGGAGCAGAGAGGGGCAGCCAACACAGCAACACGTAGACTAGATGAAAAATGGCAATGATATTAATACTAATGATGAGCAGGAACACGGGGGCAGCAGGAAACTCCCAACCACAGATCCAGACTCCACAGCTCTAGGAACACCTGCAGGAAGTGATAGGAGGAGACTCCGAATGCAGTGATGGTAACGTAGAGGATCACTACCTTTGTAAGGAATAACTTGCTGTTGAGCAGGTTGGACAACTGCACCAAACCCTGCTCCACCGTCTGGCGCCGACACTCCTGGACGTCAAGCTCTCGCCTCAGTGGAGACTCTCGGTGGCCCGGAAAGAAAATCCGCTCCACATACATCCGGTAGTCCAGAAACGGGATGCCTGAGCCCACCAGGTCGCTGGACATGTCCATCATCTCCGTCATCAGGTCTGGTCCAAGGCGAAGGAAGAGGGGCGATGAGTCAAGAGGTGTGGTTAAAAGTTATTTTATCCTCACTTTCTGATCAGACTCTAAGTACGTGTTGGGCTCTGTGCTTGGTGGGAGGTGTCAGTAATTCGTAGTACTGGACAGTACTGCCAGACACCCGCTAAATTGCTGATGAAGTGAGACGTTCTGGGGTGTTTTCACGTGACTGCTGCTGCCGCAAAAAAAATAAAGTTCTACAGGCTGAAAGTTATTCATCTCTAGCTTATCTCCTCCAACCTCCTTCTTTTCCTTTCCTATATGCTGTATTTTGATAATCCTGAAAGGTTTCTTCTCTCATCAGCCTCTTTAGCTCTGAACTGCATGTGGGGACTATCATCTTATAAGCATAAAGAGTCGTTACAATCTGAAACCCCATCTAACTGTCTGAAAATACTAAGTCATTGAGGCTGGACAGGGGAGCTGAACTTTCATGGAAAGGGACAGAAGCCTCAACACAGGAAGACCAGTACCAACGTACATCACCCACCAGAATACAAACTGGTGGTGATTAGAACACATCGTTGCCAGGCTGAGTGCACCAAATAAGGTTGAGGGAAAACAGAAAGAGCATCAACACTCAAAGAAAGTGCTTAAAACCTGTGACTATCCCAACTGGGCATTAGTCAAATCAGCTTGGACGTATAGTCCAAACGACAGTGTCTGAGAACAGAAGAATAACAGGAGAAAGAAGGTGTGGGGAAACCATTCCTGTTTACTGGTTGTGGAAGTATGGATTTTAAACGCAGATGGGAGCTCAATCTCGCCCAGATAGGAATATCAAATATTCCATGGGGCCACCATATCTATTCTATTGTTTACACAAAGGATCTAGTTAACAACTTTACATGGTGCAACTGTTCACCGTTTGTATCGGCAGTGGAAAGTCTGAAACAACGGAATTATTAAATACCTTTTTATTGTAATGCTTTATTGCTTGTCTATCTTTTTTCTATCATTTGTCTAAGTTTTTCTTTAGTACATCAGGTAGTCGACTGCAGAGGAAACCCTCAAAGCCTTGAGCTCTACGTTTCCTAAGTTGTAAGTTCTCCCCAGAAGTTGCAGAAATTAAAGGAAATTAAGTGTGAAGAAAAAAACACTATTCCTTGGTGTACTTTGTTTTGCCTCCTCCGGGCCGTTTTGTCTTTTGTTTCTCTGTCACTTTATCACCCACCTGTGCTGCTGCAACTCACACCTTGCAATCTAAGCTTGGTAGCTGGTCATTTTTTACCAGGTCTCAGGTGTAACATTTGCAGCACCTGCACCACGTGACTGAAACTCAGCCTTTCAAAGAGTTAGAATGGAGTACCTTGCCCTGGATGATTGGGAATCTACACAAACACTCTTTTGGGATCATTTTGCTCTGCCCTCTCACCTGTAAACTCTTTCTTGCAGCGGTCTCTCACACTGGTCTCCAGGTTCTCCAGTTGGATCTGGACCTTCTTGTAATCCCTTAAAGCTTGCTTGCTCTTCCTCCTACCATAGAACAACAAAGACCAAAAGAAGAGGGACGGAATAAGAAGTGATAGCAATCCAGCAGTGATCTAGTTAAAATCAGCTTAAATTTCACAGAACCCAACAGCAAGAATCAAATAAGTGTAAAGTCAAGCAGGACCACCATGGAATCAATAGCTGAAATAATTGCACCAAAAATTATGAACTGATCTTTCTTCAGTACTCAACTTTGTGGCTATAAAACAACCCAATAAAAGCAATTATGGACACAGACGCCACCCACTGACCTGTAGATGAAAACAATTATGAGGACAAGGAGGACCACTATGGAGGCTCCAACTCCAACTCCAATCTGAGCCTCCAGTGGAAATGTAGACAGGCTGAGGTTGTCATACTGGATCTTGCCAAGGGAGAAGTTTAAATTGCCCATTTGGACCTAAAACAGACAAACACTCATTTGATTAAAAATGTCATTATCTGAAACACGTCCTAAACCCGGTGCGTTGACACGTGGAGTGGTGGCAGAATGGCGGACTCACAATGAATTCCGGCAGATCATCAGAGCCCTCGCATTTGCTACAAGCCGGTACAGGCTGCTGCGGGGGGGGCTCACAGTACAGATGGTTTCTGGTCAGAGTCTTGACGGCACAAACACCATCCCCTATCAGCACCACCACCTCCTCTTTAGTGATGGCCAAGTCCAAGTTGTCCCCCTGAGGGAAAAGGGAAAATAAACAAGTTCAAATCAACTTTATGATTTCTTTTGTTGACTCACTGCGTTAGATACAGGTGAGTGATAATGTCCCATTTATTTAACCAATTAATTTAATCCAATTCAGGGTCATTGGTAGGACAGGGAAGCTGAACAACTTGGAGACAACCCACTAATACAAATTTAACACAGCTCGGCATTGATGTAGAAATGTGTCATGGCTTTTCCACAAAAATCACAATGATTGCATTTGAATCCCATATGGAACACAAAAAGTCTAAAGATCAAGTTTTTATATTTTCATAAGTGTTGGTGTGCTGATAATGAGCTCTTTAATATTTTATATAGTTAAATTACTTAATATATTTTTGACCAATATCATATAATAAATAATACAAACAATATATTCTATTTTTTAAATGTTTTCTTGGAACTCAAAGACACTTTCCAATGAATAAAGAATTAAATAAAATTGCATAAGAAATCAAATTAAGCAACAACATCCAAATAATGAAACACTAAAAGCACTTTTGAGAACTGTGACCACTGATATGAATGTGGAGCTTTTTGAACTCTAACAAATCTGACTCAGGTGAATCTGAAACATAGCTGTGTATGAATACCAGTACAGTTCAGGTAATTGGATGTAGTTAGGATTTTACATTTTGATATTATTCGGCAGACGGTTTTCTGTTGGGCGTAGCTCATGTTTATACGACTACGGAGCAAAAAACAGGGATCCAACTGCAAACTGAATCTCATAACTGACGTGCAAAAACAAGCCTCATAACACATTTCTCCATCAAAGGGAGTCTTGTGTAAAAAAGTGGACCATTTTAAAGTTAGAAACACACGCTTTACGCTAAATAGAATTAAAAGTGGTTAGTTAACTTGTTGTAAATATATTGGCTGTTTATCTGACAGATATTAACAAATGCAGCGGTAAGTTTCAGTTGAGCTGATGACTAAATGACCGGTCACTGGCTGTATGACCTCCAGCTGGATGAAGCTGCCGGGGTTGTAGCGGAAGGCCTTCCGGGGGTCCTGCTGGTTCAGGCGCTGCAGGACCGGGTTGGGCTCGTAGCTGAAAGCCTGAGAGCTCAAACTGCGGAAGTCAAAGCGCAGGCTGTCTAGTTGAAACTCCACGGTGAACTTTGAGCCTAATATGTCTGAGTCCACTTTTGGAGAGCGGCAAAACATCAAGGAGGAGGAGTTGACCTTGCATCGCTCAGTGAACTAATGAGAGGGGCAACAAACAAAACAGAAAAGCAATTTAGATAAAAAGAAGCATATTCATAGCATCTTATTGTGTGTGTTTCTATATAGACGCACAAACACACCTGTTTGACCGAGCAGAGTGTGTCTCCAGAACACGGAGAGTCAGGATGGTCTAAAACACTCCTGACCAGCCTTCTGGCTATCCTCTCCCTAACCTCTCCCTTCCCTAAGTACCCCCTCTTCCCTCTCTGCTTCCGTCTTGGATTCTCACTCCTGGAGTCGTGGGGGGAGAAGGTGATCAACATCTGGGGCTCCTGCACCACATCCAGGTTATGGCCCAATATTCGGATTAGTCGACCCCCACTGGAAAAAACAGAAATCCATCATCATGCTACGAATTAAGACTTGTTCAAATCTGAAGCTTTCTCTTAAGTTTAGCAGTTTAGACTTGCCTGAGGAAGCTCTTGGCAGGCGAGGCATGTGTGAGGTTGGGATTAGGGGTGTACTGGTAGAAAGAACTGTGGAGATGGCGGTGGGTCATGCCATAATGGAGTGTGACCCGATGGTCTCCGGTCTTGTCACTGCTGCCTGTTACACACTGAACACTGGCCTTTTGTATCTCTGATACACTGATGACATAGAGGAGGTACACAGGAAAGACAGATTCAAAAATTGGAGAGTTGGACTGACTTTCGTTTATGTTGTTTGCAAAAGAATGTAAAGTCCACCACTGTGTCTAAACTAAAAGCAAGCATATTGCACAGATTGGCTGTTCTTCACCCAATAAAACCTCACCACAGGAGTGAGTATGTCTCACATTTTACAGGGCACCCCTCCCACAGTGATGCTGAGGTCAGAAGCGTCACCTGTAAGCAGGTTTCTACCCATTATGGTCAGGGCTGTTCCACCTGCCTTTGGGCCTCTTTGAGGTGATACAGCCATCACAAATGGATCCTGAAAAGATTCATATCAAATTGTGAAATTCAATTAAAAAGGCCATTTATTGAGATTCAGTCATTAAAAAGTTACTACCTAATTAACATTTTTAACTGCGTCCCACTTCTAATTCAAACTAACTGATGCCTCATGTCCCCCATCACAATTCTTGAAAAAACATTTCAAATATAAGATTCTTTCTTCGGGAGACTTTAACCTTTTTTTAAAATCTTTTAATTATATCTGTTGTGGACATTTACTGTAGGTAGAGCTGAAGTCAAACAGACACATAAAAACATTTTTTTAGATATATTGCTGCAATCGGCCATAGTCTGATGTACCTGATAACTGAATGTCTGAGTGGACAGTCCAAACTCTCCTCCACTCACTTCTACCGAAACGTGGCCCACCTTCTCTTCTCTACTGGGCTGGGTCTTGCACACTATCCTGAGGGACAAATGTAGAAAGAAAATCAGGTTTACACCAAACATAACTGAAACGATCATAGGGATTTATGTACATGTTCCTCTTAAGTTGAAATCTTGAAATCCAGATTTCAGTCAGCTTCCCCTGACACAGCAGTGGTACTCGTGTACCTGGAGGAGACCTCGTATTGGTCTGCACTGACAATACAAGGCACCCCGGCTATTGACACAGAGTGGAGGATGTCTTCAGCCTTCTGGCCCAGGTTGGAGCCTGAAATGGTCACCATGGTGCCTCCTTCCAACAGGCCAGAGAGAGGCTCAATCTAAGCAAAAGCAGACAAAACAACTCCTGTATTCATAGGATCATTATACTGGGAGCAACTTTTAAATTTTTAAAATGTGTTTTCTGAAGTTCTCATCCTGTGGGATTAAGATGCTCTGTTCTACATATTCTCACTTTACAACTGAGAATATGTTAAATTAAGTAGCACCATAATAGTGTGACTGTCAAATGGTTTAATAATAATTACCAAAGAACACAACTTGCCAGTTTAAACAAACTTTATGTTGGACTCGTTTTGTACATTTATAATGTGTTACCTACCACCAAAATGTATCATTTTCAAAGGTTGAGAAGCCAAAGGTCAGCACTTACGGAGTGTATGATGGGAGCAGGACATGTGTGTTGAACGAGTTCTCTGCAGGAGTCGGAATACAAGCAGTTGGCCTGGGGACCTCCACACCACACACAGCCATATTTTGGGTCAGCTGTGTGGCAGCGGCTGCAGTCAGATCGGCCCACGGAGCAGTTGTACAGAGTCACTGTTGGTGCGAGAGCGGAAAGGAGCCACTACTAACTTAATAAGCAACTTAAACACCTTATCCGTTTACTGACGGTGAGAGCCATTAAATCAGGTTTTACTCCAATAAAAAAAAAAGGTCAAAAAGAGTTCAAACAATATCATTGAACAAGCTGGTCCCACCGTATAGATCTGGAGAGCTGTCCACGTGGAAGGTGTTCCTCCTCTTCACATATATCATGGCCTTATATTCTTCCACTGGAGCAGAATACGTGTACTAAACAGATAACAACAGCTTGATTTAAAAGAAATCCCAACATTTGTTGCACATTTGTTGTTACAGAGTTTAATTTGACTTCAAAAAATGAGTTTTCCCCCACATGGAGTCACCTTATGGACTACGGAGCTTGTAGAATCTGTGCAATTTGGTTCAACATACAAAATCAACAACATTTTGTATGTCGAGGAGTGTTTAATCTCATCAAGATATAACATGTGATAGTTAGTAAACACATGGGACCCCTACACCTCTTTTAGAACTACTCATATCAGACCTGGTGAAGTTGACAGGTAATATCAAAGTCTGAGGGATTCATCTCGGCGGCTTCAACATAAGCGTCCACCGTCACCGTTTTGCCCTCGATAACCAACACACACTCGTAGTCCAGTTCTGCATCCTGAACACACAAAGATACAATACAACAGTGCTGTAGAAAAACAGTCGTTTTTGATTCTTAGAGTGTTCTATGTATTGCACCTGGTAGAGGTGTAAGTTGCGGGCCAGTAAGGTAATCTTCCTCTTCACTCTGACCGGAAGTAGAGACACACCCTGGACCTTCTCCACACAGGGACAAGCTGAGGCTCCCCAGCTGATGTAGGAAACTTCATCACCCTGTTATTCAACGCAAACACACAACATGTCAATATCCTCGTATCCTAACACTCTAGTCATTTGCTTACGAGCACAAATGAATTTACAATTTGTCTTGTGATATAGATGAATTCAACTCTCACTAGACTGAGTATAGTCCACTGTTCTTTTTAGTTGCTTCCCAATTCGAGTTACTTAATTTGAGTAATTAAAATACAGAGAACTTCAGGGGTTTTCTCAAGTGGGACCAAAATCTAAGATCCTAACACTAACACTTGTTCAAAAGGCCAATATGCACAAAATGGAGAGTATGAGGTGAAGTATTTGGAGCATGCCAAAGGTTTCATCTAACCATTAAACATTATCTGCTTAACCATTAGACCAGTTGACTCGTGAAAAATAGATGCAGCATTTTGCACATTATTATTAAACCACTAACATGAGAAAATACACTGTGCATTCTTTAGCTTTTGCAGCGTCCTCAATCTTCAACAAAAAGAGTGTTTTTTTTCTGTGTTTATTCCCGTATAAAATAACACTTAAAGACAACACAAGTTACTGTTGCAGTGTGAGAACAAGCTGTTTATCATTGTATTAGGTACTGGACATTCGAGGAAAAACAGGGAGAGGAAAAAGAGAATGAGCAGTTCCTTGGAGCTTTATTCCTGTGGCAGCAGTACAGAGTCCAGTCAGGACTTTTTGGAGCGCCAGGGGATTGATGAAGGTTAGAAATGCAGAAAAAAAGAGAAGGAGATGAAGATGTAGTTAGTTGAACTCACCGGAAGAAAAGAGTCAGCTGCATCAAAATGATAGTCCAGTTCTAGCTCTGAGTCTGTGTCCATTAGTTGTGGATAAGATGTGAGACCAAGTGGGACTTCCCCATCACCAGAGATCAGAGTGGTCACTGAAGATGTAGCTTTATCATTGGCCGACTCTGTGCCAACTTCAGCATACTCGTTTGATTTGTTTGACCAGAGGACGATGTCAGTATTGATACTTGAGTTCCCTGTTGCTGTTGGCGCGGGAGTCTTGTTTTGATCGAGATAAAGAATGGGTTCAGAATCGGCTGCTCCCTCCACAGAGAAGGCAGTGGGCAGGGGGACGCCGGACGAGGCCAGGGTAGAAACCTCTGCCAGACCCAATGCTCCGTCCACTTCCTGGGTCGTGTTAAAGCTGGACTCCACCACAACGTCCGGTGGAGAGATGGCCGAGATCAGTAAAGGAATCGTAGGGTCCTGGTCTCCACTGAGGCCATCAGCCACAGTACCGGGCATCGACTCTGCCACCACCATCAGGACACTGGGTTTAGCGGGAGCTTCTTTGGACGGGCTCTGAGTGACCACCCGCTGGTCTATGCTGCCATCCTTCCTGCTGGTGGGGCCCTCCACAGCTGGAGTCGTGGAGGAGGCAGATTTGGTGGGCAGGAGGGGCAGAGTGGTGGGTGTGGTTACCGGCTCAGTGGTGGCGTTTCCATTGTGTGTGAGAGATGAGGTTGACTTGTGAATAGCTGCCAAGGTGACGGGAATTAAAGATGTCGTGGCGAGATTAATGGTGTTTGCTGAGGCAGCTGGTGTTGTGATGGCATTAATCACAGTGGCAGTGGTAGGGGATGAGGTGGGGAGTTTAAACTGGAGAGGGCAGAAAAACAGAATGGGATTTTTTTTTTTTTAGATGGCGGGGGAAAATAATTAAAAATAAAACTGGATTTGTTTAGGACACATTTTAGGTTAAATGAACAGCAATGACTTTTGCTTCTTATTTAAACATGAATTTTGAATTGGTACAATGAACAAACAATAGGCATTAAACAGTATAAACCCGTTGAGATCAGTCACAATAAGTATGCAAATAACTGTAATCACCCCCAAGACCTCAAGTGATCTTTATCTGTCAAGCGTGCTGAAACCCTCGCATAGCAATCGTTCTCTACTTATATTTACAACAACCCTTGCAATCTGCATATAAAAAAGGCAAAATTGTACCTCACTGGCTTACAGATGAATTTGGCACTTTTCTTTAAGAATTTGAAAACAGTATTTTTAAGAAAACACTCCGAGTTACTGGGCTCATTCTGCCTTTATTATGATGTTTCTCTTTTGAAATGTTATTTTTTAACTTACATGTTGGTTGTAGATGATCACTCCTTCCTCACACACAGGCTTGTGGGTACAGGAGTGACCCTTAACACACCAGTTGCAGCCCCATCTGCTCAAAACGCATCCTCGACAACTGCACAAAGGGTATTTTTACATGTTTAGATTTTAGACTGTAGTAAAGCCTTCTCTTCAAATATAGAGGTTAACAATGGCATTGGACCATGTCTACACATAGCATTTAACATGAGGAGAAAAAGAAATAGTGGTTCTGGCATGTACCCATGTTGCACCCAAAAACGTGCTTTTTAACCTCTTCAGCGTGAGATCACTGATAAAATGCTAATGAATATCAGTTTCTTATCAGAACACTAAGAACAGACAGAATACATTTGAATACTGCTCCCTTTTGAGTTAGCCAATTTCATAAATATGGCTGTTACTATTTGTTATTATTTTTGCTTAAATTTCTATTTTTGTAGTTCTATGATGTTTTTTTCCCCTCTTCCGTTTCCCGTTTCTTTTTAAAATGTTTATGCCCTGGTAAAAAAAAAAGGGGGCCAATGCCCGTCCATGAACTAGTGCTCATGTGAAAATACCTCTACTTGTGATCTACACAGCAGTGCGGTTGTAGTTTGATTTCTGATCTGGTGTCAATCACAGCGTCATCAAGTGTGTTAGTAGTCGCTTGTGAGACTTTTCACAGAAGTTTCCAGCGCGGTGGAAAACATCCTGACTCGTTCTTGTATCTTTAAATGGTGTGCTTGATACTGTGACGATTATGCCAGCCTATGTCGTACTTGTTTTATAAAACTTTTAAATGCAGTCCTGTCATAGGTGAAGTATATTTATTTAAATACAGCATGTGTCATACTGTCGTAAAAGGCAAAGAACATTGGTCTTTTTTATGACAAGTATAAACTAATAGGTTTGAAATGTTAATTAAAAACAGGAATGAGAATATATGAATAATATACAATAGAAAGTTTACTTAAAAGACTTGATAAAGAGGTCTACATTGAAGGACACACATCAAAGGGTAACGTTAGTGATGAATCATATCTGGTAACTCACGGCGTGCTGCCGGACAGCTGCTTAACAGCTGTACAGTCATAGAAGGTGTAATCCCTTGCTGTGACAATGACATCCCCAAAACGCAGAGACAAGGTGAGGCTCACAAAATCTGAGGAAAACACACAGACAAAAAACATGAGATAATGATAAGAATAATACTGATATATGACCGCAAGACTGCCATCCAGCCATATTCATACCCAATTCTTTTTCATTTTAAGCTGTCTAGCCCTTTCCAGATCTCACTATATATGCCGATTAGGAATGTCCCTTATTAAACAGCTACATTTGTTGTCAAAACTACAAACATACTCTGCAAATCTCATGCTAAAAGAGCAATTCAAAATCCCTAATTAACAAACAATGCATGTTTTTGGACAGTGGGAGGAAGCTGGAGTACCCAGTTCTGGACAGATGCGGGAGGACATTCCAACTTTGTAAAGAAAGACCCCTGGCTGGGATTTGAACGTTTTTGCTAAGTGGTGTTGGTGTTAGCTACCACATCAGCCCGCTTCCTCAAAATCATGTGTTAATTATCCCATTATTTTGATTTATTGAGGCTGGGTTTGCAGTGGTTGCCGGGATAACACTTGCAAGCCTCGGCTAAACACTATATCCTAACCAACTGTTCATTTTCAAGCTCAAATTTCTTTAGATCCCATCTAACTTCAGAAAAATAGCTATAAAAGAGGAAAGTGAAAGTTAAGTCGCGCTAGGGATAATTTTGTTCTGAAAGGAAGTAAGCAACGTTTCTGAGAGCTATTTATGAGTGGAGAGGGTAACCCAAAGACTGATTGGTAGACCTGTACCAGTGATTTATATTTGACTCCAGCGCCTAAAGAGGCCCGTCAGGAGGGCTTTTTGATACTCAAGGCGACTAATAACAGAGGATTGTACTAGAAGTCAATATATGTGTCAGGAATGGGCTGATCTTTCTTCTGTTAAATAGTGCATGGCAGCACAGCCGGGCAACAGAGACCACATGGTCAGAAAAGGTCAGGTGGTCGTCAATCATGACACCCAAGTTCTAAGCAGCAGATGAGGGCATAAGTAACAGATCACTGCCCTCTGCATGAGTTGGATCAGGAAAAAGGGGATCTTTTCAGTTAATAATCACTTGAACACTATCTTCCAGTAAGAATGGGTGTAAAAGGCCAGGAAAGGCCAGGGCCATCATCACAGGATAAGAAAAAACTGAATAGCTAAGTAAACAAACTGCAGTAACATCATAGAAGCAGACTGTTCAAAGTTCAACCCACCTTTTCCCGAAGGCACCATGGGTATTCTCCTCACATCAGGAGAATAGCACGTGACTCCAGATTGGGTGACATTGGCAGGACTGTGTGTGTCCTGGAAGAAGCAGGAGTAGGATTCACCTTTTTCCAACAAAGGAAGTCCTGGGATGGACATTGACACCTGGGGATAATAAAAATGTAACGGTGTTGTTATCTGCTAATGGATCATTGCAGGTACAGGTGTTAATAAACCTGATACTTTAGAGTGATAACCAGACCAATGCAGCACGGATAAACATTAACAAAGACATACATACAAAGAGGATGTGCTCTGTTTGTTTAAAATGAAGGAAAAAAAACACAACTACATCTGGATACTTTGCTGAAAACATGCGTACAAAAACATGACACATAATCCAGTCCAGCCCAATTAAAATCATCAATTATTAATGATCTTCTGGTACTGAGTTGTTACATCAGTGTAGACCAATCATGGAAAAAGCAAATGCAAAGAACAAGCGCTGAAATCAACAACCTCCCCTCTCTCCATCGATGAGCACACACTCCAGCGGAACATGGAAGTCAAAGGCCCTGGGAGAGCATTCTTTAGTCTAAACAAAAGTTTTAGTTTTCTCATTCTTGCCCGCTAGGCTGAAAAGCCCACTGATCTTTTGGATAAACATGAACATGATGATTGTGTTGATGAAAGGCTGTGAACCCGCATTATTACTACGAACTCTGACCCTCCCCCCCCCAAAAAAGACAGAAGAAAACACAAAGGTTGAAGGTTTATAATCCAGAACAAAATTACGAGAGAGCCAACTCCTGAAAAGAAAGCTGACGTGCATGGCATCAGTTTGAAGGGGTTTGTTTGTGGGGGGAGAGAAAGGGGTTCTTCAGAAACTGTGTTCAGAAAGCAAGGGGAGGATTTAGTGATATGGACCTGGGCTGACTGAGCTGGGGTACCGATTTTTGGTGTTAGGGGTCCAAATGAGTTTTAAAAGATGGTTTATCTAAAGGCAAATGTAAGTAGCTTTTTTCCAGTCTGAGGGGAGATTCTTAGATGTGTGAGTGAGAGAGAAGTGAAAGTTCTCTTTGAAGTGACAGACTGCTGAAGGTCAGAGGTCAAAAGGGGATTTTGTAAGTGAAAACTGGTCCAAAACTGCTGCGTATTTGAAATAGGCTGTAGTTAGATGATGGTCTGAATATTTAAGGTTAGATTTAGTTGTTCTCAGTTTCTGAACATCTTCCAGGTTTCTCTGGGTTACTGTGTGATCTGTATTTGCCATGCCCTTTAATAATTGATCTTCATTGCTTGTGTTGTAGGTAAGGTGTTATGGGTTCATCTGTAAGAAAATCATTTCACAATAATATTTTTTTGAGTTTTCTAACAAAATGTGGAAAGTGCACATCATAACTCATGCCAGTGAAATAAATAATAGATATGTGGCTACACACACACCCACTTAAAACTATCATTCCTGATTACTACTGATAAAAAAGCAGTTACATGAAGGATTTAGAAGATTAAAAAAAGGAAATTCACGTGACAGAAATTCTCATGACCCATGATTTCTACATCAGTGATTTTTGATGGTGTGTTTAATCTTGTTCAGCTTGACTTAACTTCGACTGAGTTTGGATTTAGGCTCTTTGTTAACAGCCTGGTCCTGCCTTCTGCTGCTGGTTTAGGATATATTGCATGGCATCACTTGAGGGCTCTAATACTTTTTAAAGCCGTGAATGGAGCAATTTCAAGCCCGTTCGCCCACTGTGCTGAACCTGCACACTATTCTGTCTCAAATTCCATCAGATGCACACTTTTCTCAGCTTTTTTTTCTGTTCCTCTTCACCCAATTAGCCCATTCTTGTTTGATTATTAAGTTTTGGGTTGATCTTGAACTTTCCCACACATATGTCAAGGCTCCTGTGAAAGACAAACCAGCTATACTAAAGGCATGAAAGCCGGTCTTCCCCCCCCCACTCTTGCTCACTAAGGTTTGTTGCTATATGTCGATAACCTTTTCTTTTGTGCAGCCCTTCCACAGGGCAATCCAAAAGACACAGTGACTGCAGCTCAAACAGCTTCATGTATGAGGACACAAGGCCGGCCTGTCCAGGCTACAGTTAAAAACATGGCTAAGCTGATCACAATGGAGCTACTTAAGTCCTTTCTGGTCATAGCATCTTACTGCAGGAATTTAATTCCTAACTATGGTTTTTCTTTAAGCCCCTCCAATGGAAGTTGAGGCAGCTTTCTTGCAGCTTTGTACTACTACTATTTTAGTAGTATTATATTGTATTACTACTTTGTAATAGTGAGACTGTTTCTTATTGCCCTGGATTGAACTTCTTTTAGACTATCCAAGGTAGCCCAGCCCTGGAAACCTCAGTGCTTACCTATATTCACAAAATCAACTGGACTGATATGCTTGAGTTATTGGTTGCTCGTGTTATATTTCAGCTTCAAAGTTTCCAAGATCAGCATTATATTAAGGCTTAACCATAAATGTCTGCACACACAAGAAAACAAATATGCTTTTCTGCGAAAATAGTCAGGTAAAATGAGTGGACTTAAAATTGCATAGTTACAAAATAAAATAAATCTAAAAGAATTGAAATTTTTACTGCAAAATCAATTTTACAGCACAGGAAGAATAAGGGCACAGTATTATTGGGTTGGCTTCAGTAGTGTACTTATTAAAAAATACATTGTACTGTCATATATCGAATTATGAACATTTGCTGCGTGGTCCCTGTGAAAAAGAAAACTCGTAGGTGCCTAAGGCAGAAGCTTATCTCATCACAGAACCCTGTTTTGTATTTTGGCCATTTACTGCTCAAGTTGATGAGGATGTATTGCAGGTTTACCATCTTGATCTCCTCCCTGCTGATGTTGGAGGGGCTGAGGTCCTGGATGGTCAAACACTGTTGCTCCATGTCAAAACTCCACAGCCACTGACCCGAGGAGCTCCCACGACTGCACTGGGATTTTAACACGCACCTAAGGGGAAAACACCTCAGTCGGTACACTGTATATGCAAATAATCAATGTTCCCTGAGGGAGGGAAACGAGGTACAACACATTAGAAGTCGGGATTTGGCCCCCTCACACAGAGAATTCCTGAAGTGTTTCAACAAGCTTTTCAAGGCCAATGAGACGGCTGCCCGTCCTGGAGGCCAGTCCTCCTCAGGGTAGAAATAGTCTCATTTTTCTCAATCTACACGGCACTTTACAGACGATCCCCGATGACTGGCTAAAGATTTGACGCAATGGTTTCTTCTGCAAAATGCCCTTCATGAACGAAACCACTAGCGGGGGGTATTGGAGCCATTTATAGTTTTGGTCTTTGGGCATAGTCTGAGTCTCTCTCATTTGGTTTGGATAGTTCAGTTTGGTTTGGTGGTGGGGCTTGGTTTATATATGGATCGACACTTTGACCAATAGTCTGCTTGACCAGTAGTGGCGGTGTGGAGGGGATATCTATATAGGTGTAAAGGATAGGGGGTAGCGTGTTGGGAGGTCTTACGGCTTTTACCGTTCTCTGTTGTACGCCGGTTAGCCTCTATCATATCCGCATATTCACTATAATCACCATCTATTTTGAATGCTCCCTTAAACTGCACACAGGATTTTGGATAATCATAATGTACAATCAATTGGAGCACCCCCAAAATGATCTCCCAGTCTGAATATGACTACTTGGAGCATGTCAGGTCCTGGATTCTCACACCCAGAGGAGACTAAAAAGGTGGAACCTGATAGTCCTTACAGGGGGAAGATAGAGTGTTCCCCTCCCATCCGGTGTGACAGGCTGATAGATAGACTTTTATTGTGGAGAAGAAGAGGCTCTTCCCCAAAAGGTCCTGCAGGAAAAGTGAGAACATCCATTATGGAGCTAATTTGTAGGAAGAAAAGCAGCATTGGCGGTCATGGGTTTGCCAGTGCGTCTGACCCAAGGGGAGCACTCCTATCCTGGAGCTTGTAGGAATATGAGTGCTTTCCCTGGAGGCTCGGCTGAAACCTTCCCATATCTGGTGTACCACTGGTGGGTGTAGTCTCCACTTCCTCTCAGTCTCCAGGGAATCCCCCTGGAGAGCCAGTCTGCCTCAAGTTGCAGAACCCCGGTGATATGCCTGGCTCTGAGGGAAGGTAGCCGCGAGCTGCACCACGTCAGCGTGTGTGGGATCGAGTAACGGGGGGGGGGGGGGGCGTCCAGTCCTGCTGGTTTATGTGAGCAACCACACCACTGTTCTCGCACCAGATTCAGTCCTGATGAGCACTCAGGCCTTTCTCGTGTTTCAGGGAGAGAAAAAAGCCCACCAGCTCCGGCGTGTTTATATGCCGCTGCTTCTGACTCTGCTGCCAAGCGCCATTCACTTACTCGTTCCGGCAGACTCCTCCCCAACCCCAGCTCCAGCCGCCCGCGGTTACCCGCTAGGCGAGGAGACCAGACCCAAGGGGGCTCCCATGCCAAGACACACTGGGTCTTTCCAGGGAAGGGGAGACCCCCAACAGCCTCCTTCCTCGCCGCTGCCTGTGAATAAACCAACGTTGGAACCTCCTCATCTTCAGCAGGCCAAGTGGAGCTGCTGGAATCATGGCGGCTCATGGCCGAACGCTTCGGAGGAAATTGTGAGAGACAGTCTTTGAAGGCTAAATCCCATCACCGGGACGGCTGGGCACTGCTCCGGAAGGGGAGTCCATCTCCAGGCCTAGATGACAGACTTTCTGGCTGGGGGTGAGGCTGCTCTTTTCTCGGCTTATTACAAAGCTGAGTGATCAAAGGTGTGTTAACAGAGAAGCTGTGTGAACTCTTGCTTGGTAACCCGAGTCTGCCAAGACCAGCAGATCATCCAGATAGTGAAGTGTTTGGATTCCCTGACTCCTGATCGGTGCCAGGGCTGCCTTGAGACCTTTGGCAAATACCCGATGAGAAAGAGCTAGACCAAAAAGCAGCGCTTGGTATAGGAATGCAGCACCCTCAAAGGAGAAGCGCCAGAATCGTCTGCGTTTGGGCAGAATTGAGACGTGAACATACACATCTTTTAAGTCCTCCGTGGTCAGACAGACTGCATCAGCTGGCATGCTGTCCCATTGGCCTTTACAGGCGTGCTGAAAAACTTCAGGTCCTCTCTGTGAGGGGGGGGCATATCTCCTTACTAATGTGTTTTACTGAGTGTACTGACCGAAAGAGAACTCTGTGTTATTTGAAGCATTTCTTTTCAAAATAAAAGGCGAGGTTACACAAAAGCTATCTAATACGATATGGTTCTGTGGTAAGAATCATAAGAAAGTATATGTATTTCAGAAGTCGTCAATCATTTGTTTCAATTTAAAGGGAGCTATAGGTGCCATGAACTGATAGAAAGGTTAGTTTCAGTGATAATGGAAACTGGATATCTACATTAAACCAATTCAAAAAATAGTATCCCATCTCCTTGCATCATTGTCTATGAAACTTTATTGTGTCCAAATCATATTTTACTTCTGTTTCTACATTTGTATTGGATTTGATGAATGATAATCAATATATAAATATTACCCTTCACCTGAGATTTTGTTGCTTTGCTAATGGTTACTGTACAATACATTCTACAATGTTCTCTCTGACTAAATGTGACCAAACACTGCAAAAGTATTGCACTGTTTGCTTTTTGACAGCAAGCAACACCTTACTGAAGCTAACAGCGGGTGTTTCTCTCACCTTCCGTCCAGGACACACCAACCACAGAAAGGGTCGTGGGCCAGCAGACAGGAGTGGCAGTCGGGATGCTGCTCGCATTCAGTCACTGGCCTTTTCTGAAGCTGTGGATAGGACAAAGCCTCAGTGCCTATTCATGCATTTTATCTAGATTTTGTGTACTGATAAATGAAAATTATGCGAATTAGAACAATCAAAACTACACGCTGTCGGGCAAAAACAAGAGTTATATTTTCCTTTATACTTACAACAAAAAGTAAGCAGGATTTGGAAAGACATGCAACAAGCTAAAAATTGTAACTTTTTATCATGTTGTGTTTGTACCATGTTATATGTCATGATGAATAGATGCTCTTCTCTCTGGTCTAGGATGAGTTCTGAACTGATAGCAGCATTCTGTTGAATGAGGATCACGGAATATTCCTCCACCTCACCATTTGGCCCCAAGAACACCTAGGAGAAACATCACAGTCATGTAAAAATCTATGTCATTAAAAATATACAAACAGTAATTACTCAAGATTTGGGCAGGTTTTTCAGTGATTAAGATGAATGAAATCTCCAGAATAGTGAAAAGTGGATGAGGCATGAAGGCAGCAAATCTTCCAAAGCCTTTATATCTTATTTGAGCATCCATTCTGGTGATAGTTAGTTTACTCTGGCGAACAACATACCGTTTTTAAGCTGCATCTTCCTATTATGGATACATTAAGATACAATGCAGCACTGATTGCGTTGTGTTCAAACAAAAAAATCATATATACAGCTTAGCTTACCTCCCCTAATGCGACCTGTATCCCATTTCTTCATGATGAACAACACAGATGGAATGTTTTTCAAATGCCACTTGGATGTGTGCTCCTAAATCTGATACGTATCTGATGCGTATCTTAAATAATTTCCCTCTGGGATTATCAAAGTATTTCTGATTCAGACTCTGATCTTTTCAAATGTAATCTGAGTCCGTACAGATGTTTTGTCCGGCCTGCACATCATTGATCCTCGAGAAACGCCACTTTTCTGCGTCCAGCTACGATAAAGAACAACATCAACGGCGGATGACGATGCAGAGAACAGTCAGTGGACAGAAAGCCTAGTTTATGAGTTATTTAGTATTTAGGGCCACAGCTCCATCCTGGTGAAAATCGGGGCTTCTTGTTAGAGCCGGGAGATTTTTGTTAGTATTTCCCAAGAAATGGCTGAGGGTGTGTGTATTGTTCCTGGCTCCAATGCCAAAGAAAAGCAAGTCTCTGGGACAAATATAAAAAGCCTAAAGACTCAAGTGAACAAATCGGCTGTGGACGTGTCACCTGGCCATTTTATGAAGAGTTGGAACCCAAACACTGACCAGCTCGCTACCTGTGATGTTATTGCATCCTTCACTGCACATGTGAGACACGTTTAGGTTTGATATATTCAGATTTCACAAAAAATTGGATTTGGGTCACAGTGCAGGCTGCAGTGTGAACAGAGTGTTATATGTAGAGCCAGAAGCCATTGTCAGACATGTGGTATGCAATGGTAATGCCAATTTAACCTCCTTAAAGCCATGGAATTTAGTCCTTCTGATATTGGTCACATTATTATCACACATCAAATTTGGCAGGCAAAGAACATATTTTTGTGTAGTTAGACACATGGGAGGTCAGTAGTTTGCACAGATGAAGCCCTTGATTTAACAGGCAAGTAAAAATACAATAATTGTTTCTGTTTTTATATTTTAGTCAAAACAATATGTCACAACAATTCAGACTATACACATAAACAAATCATGTGAAACATACTGCCACAGAAAAGAAGGGTCTTGGAGCATAAGCTATCTGTATGTTTAAGATTGGACAATCCTGGTAGTGCAACAACTTCAGAAAAACTTTGTCCAAGGCAGGATCAGACCAGAGGCTAAGTTCCGGAGGTGAATGAAAAAAATATTTCCTAACAGAGGAGAAGGTCTCAGGTATCACTGTGCAGCTCTTACAATGCAGCATTGTGCCTCCTCCCACGCCGCACGATGTACTCTGTGACCCAAACCTGGCTTTTCTGACATGCCTATAAGTTGATACTCTCCAACACGAAGGTTTGGAGATGACAATGACTTCCAGATGGGAGGTAAAATTACTTTAAGAAACAAGAAATATTGTTGCCTTTACTTGAGCTTTTAGTTGAGGATAGTGAACAGGTAACAGGAGTGGAAACTAATGTTGAAACCAAAGGAAGAACAAAACAGAGCTATGGTGAGCTAATACTATGGCCCAAGGAGGAATAAAGACAGCAGCCAAAGACTTGACTAATGCGAGCAGAAGAAACCTGATAACAAACAAATTCAATTAATACTACTAAATAAAGTGAAATATTTACCAAATAAATGACCACACTATGTAAAAAACAAACAAACAAGAAAACCAAAGTGTAGCTCTTTGGCCAGTGACCAATTCCAAACCCAGCTTCTGAAAACCAGTATCCTATAAGAACTGTCATGTATGGTGGTGAACGGTGGATTTAGTTTAATAGCACTACCAGTCATAAACTCCTCTGTACACTAAAGTATTCCAGAGCCAACCGTGAGACCATCTGCATGGCAGCCAAAGCTTTGACGAAACTGGCTGATTCACAGGATCATCTACGTCCATGATCAAGCCTAAATTTCAATACAATTGAAATGATGTACTGTGGGCTCAAAGAAATTTCCATTAATGATTGTCCCAAAACTCAAAAAGTTAATACTGTGTTGATAGACAAAATACTTTGAGAGAGGGATAAGATCATACCCAAAAAATATATACACATATAAAGTACTTAAAATTGTGGTTATCAGGTGATTGCACAGGCTACTGGACCGTAGAATAAATCTATTTTCTCAAACACTGCCATTATTACAGAAGCACATTGCATTCACAGAAGAAAAAAAAAAGAATTAAACGCCTTATCTTGTAACTACGACATCCTGACAACTACACAGAAATATGTGGATATGCACCAGATATTCTTGGTTGATTCAGTGTAGAAAATCTACCTGCATTATAATAGTAAAACACTGCTTTGACTAAACGTAACTGACTAGAACTGCACTCGGTTGCAGGATCTTTTCCCCAATAAAGCCATCCATAAGCACCTTCATAAGCATCAACAGCCTGAACTTCTCATCTGCTCCACAGTGTCTATACTCAGAGATCTTTCTCTACGATCTTTATCGTCCCATCATAAAAAACCTGAAAATGGTCCCAGCCATCCAGCAAATCCTATAATGACATCAAATCTCCAAACACAGTCTGTTTACCTTGTGCAGATATCCTTTGGAATCTCCCAGGAACACAATGGTGTGTCCAGCCTTAATGCTGACCGCCACAGCTGTGAGACGAGCAGATGGGCTGTCCAATATGGTCTCTACTTCCACGCCAATCCGACTGGCCATTGGGCTGGGAGTGTGGTCAGAGCCACACGGGTAGGCATCCAGTGTGTTCTGAAGTGTAGAACAAAGGTTCATTTAACCACAAAGGTTACCTTAATATCAAATATAGTCAAATATACATTGATAAATGGCACATTAAATTCCATGTAACGTCATAACATGTTTGGTTATCCAAGGAAGCTCAAAAACTGTGACGTGCCATAAGGTTTTCTGCATTTATGTCCGTAACCAAATGATAAAAGAAGGGTTTACAGCTAGGCCCTACAGAACGGAAGAGGATTAGGGCCACTGAATAAAAAAAAATTGAATTCTGAGGGTAAAAGTCAGAATTCTAATTGTTTTCCAAACTTGAAACAATATTTCCCAGAAATATTTTTCTTTCTTATTTAGAAAAAAATCTTTAAAAAGAGTTGTGCAATACAAATTTGATGACTGTTTTTTCCGATCTAGAAATAGTTTTGCAATGAAAAACATTTTATTTGTAAAGTTGAGAAGAAGAAGTTTGCATATTTGCCAGATTAGTTGTACATCAATTATTTTAAATAAATTATGTCTCATTTACTCACATCTTTTTTTAAAGTCAACACTACAAAAAGACAATTCATTCACTAAGCACATCTCACCTCTGGCAGGTTAGCACAGCTGGATTTGACCTCATACTCGATGTACGCTGCCTCTGCTCCTGCTTCTCTCCCCATCTGTGTGTAGCACAGGTCTCTGGTAGAGTTAATCCTCTGGTCCACATCGTCCAGCTCAAACATGCACAGGGCAGAGTCCTCACTGGGCTTTGCTGAGGAGGCCAGTTGAGTGGAGAAGACCCCAAAAAGAATAGCAGAACGCTGACTGGTGGCACCCCCCGCAGACAGCCCGAGCTGGGCCGCCTGCAGGAGGTTGTACGTTTTACCGGCCCTGGAGTGACACATCAGGGGTACTTCTGCATAGGAGTAATACGCCTCGTCATCCAAACATATGCGGGACACGTAAGTGCGGTATTCCCGAGACTGTGACTTCAGGTCCCGCCTGTAGAAGAGGAAGTACACATGGCGAAGGTGGGCGAATGAGGTTATAAAATGGTGGTCGTATTCCGACAGCCGCCCGGCCACAGCCAGCTTGGCAGCGTCCTCGTATGAAAAGATGGGCTCCTGGGCCAGGTTTCGCGTAGAAATGGGCGGATGGCTGGTGGTGTATCCCCTGCCCACAAACAAAAGTGGTTGCCTGTCTGCATGGGAGAAAACCACGAGGCCAATGGTGCTAACGTTGGGGTGGTTGGCTGCCACATACTGACTGTCCACCGGCTTCTCTGTGGAGAAAAGTACTGTATCCACCGAATCCAAACTGCGCTTCTGGCAGATCCCCTGGTTGACACTGCCGCAGGTAATGAGCTCCATAGAGAAAGGATCAACCAGCAGAAGCTTGTTGTGATTGCTGGTTTTCCTTGCTTGTGGGCAGTTGCTCTCCGTAACGGGAGGCAAACACTCTCGACTGTCTCTGACAGGTCCAGTGTTAACCTGGACTTTGGGCTGGAGGAACTGATCTAACTGGAAGAGATGATCCTGCGCTCCAACATACACCCAGCCCACACCGGGGTCAGGATGCAGCGCGAGATGTTCGAATACGGTGTTGTTCCACATAAAGGTAGGGTAAGGATCAGAGGAGGCCGAGTCTGGTCCTTCAGCAGCAGCACCGGGTGATGGAACGCAGGTCCAGTCAGTTCCCAAAAGCAGGAGAGAAAGCAGTGTTTGGACCATTAACACCCAAAGATGACAAACCATGCCTGGAAACATGGCAGAAGAGCTGCGGGAAAAGAAAACAACAAAAAACAAAGTAGTTAGGAGAGGATGCCTGTAATTACAGTAAACATTTGTCATTTCTTACATGAACTCTGACATTATAAGGCTGTCAATCTGTACTATGGCCCAGCACTGCACAGATATACTAAAATCTTATACATAGAAAAGTTGCATTACTGACATCATATAAATTATCTACAAACAAAGAAAAGAGAAGAGTGCTCCCTTTAAGTCTCAAGACCGTCTAGCTTGGAGGAAGAGAGTTCAGAGTAGTTCTGTAAGTCTGAGATGTCCTAAAAGATGCCTTGTGTTTTTTACCCCAATAGCATCAGTCTGTTTATTTGACAGAGCAAATATGTCTGATAGACATAAAAGGTATGAACATATACTCTATATCCCTATTACATCATAGGATACTCTATAAAATGAAACAACACTGTTCTGTCTCTATTCTAATAGAGTATAAGGATAATATTAAGTCATATAAGCAGCAACAAAAGGAGTCATTGAGTATAAAAGCTATCTGGCACCTCACCATTTGTTTCCAGTGGAGCTTTGGAGAGGTATGTCACCTCTTGACCTCTCGGCAGCTCAGGTTCACGAACACATCTTTCAGATCGAAACCTGCAACACAAAAAAAGAATATAACGCAATGTTCTAAATCAATATTTACAAATAGCCTTCATGATGTACAACATGCGATATAGCTGGCAGAGAGTTAGTAACAGAGAACATTAAGCATATATTTTAGCATCAGTCCATTCATCTCCGGCTGGTTTTCAGGATCTGTTCAGTCCTTTCCATTTCCACCATGGACACAAGCATGTGAGCAACATACAAATATGGGCTCAGCATGACACTGTATGTAGTTAACAATCAAACTGATCTTTTAAAGATATTTGAGCAGTGGCCACACTTTCAGTCCGAAGCACAGGGCTCTCAGTGGTCATTATGAGTCATCTTGCTAATAGGAGCCAGAGCTGATTATTTTTCATTTGACTCAGAACAGAATGTTGATTAAAATGGTAACACCACGTTCAAAAGCCAGATGTTAGAAGGTGTTTTTCATTTTACTACCGGAAAAGAAGCTTTAACATCGAAGGGAGGTTCATTACCATTGAAATCCAATATTTTACTGAAGTATATTTCTAAACCAGCCAACAGCAGAGCAGACTAGGGAATTAGGGTTGAAGCTACATTAATTCTTTTAAAGTTAACTTGTGAGGAGAGGGACCCACAGCACCAGATATCATGACACAAAGGAAGAAACAAACTTAAAATTCTCACTATAATTCAACCCATCGCAGGTCTTTGTGCACCTTGAAGCATGTTTAGCCTTTCAACATTCCATCCCTGGTATGGAGGGGAGATTGTGTCTTGCAAGTTTAAACAGATCTGCTGTAAGCTTCTGTAAAAGAGAGTTTAATGAAAGACTGAGAAAGTCTGAAAAGACAGTATTCATCCCACTCAGCAGGCTTAACCTCCCCCTGTCCAACCACATACACACAAACACACACCTCTTCCCATGCTACACAAAGAGCATTACAAAGCTTGATTTGTTTTTGCCAATCTAGTGCATGTGGGAATGAGGTTAATGGTCTGGCAACAGGCCAGTGACTCCCCACCCCTGCTCATTTGCACACATACACAACATTTAATGATATGTCCAATGCTAAAAAACTCATTTCTGAGTTAAAGGCTGCCACTTTGTAATTATATGGTATCAACTCTATGACAGACTATAAAGCTAAGGCGGTTAGAATGCTAACACAGCGGATATAGCAATGACAGACACATTCATTAACAAAAGCAGTACTTTGAAAAAAAAAAAAAAACTTTCCTGTTTCCTCTTTAGGTATGTTATGCCTATAAAGACAAGTGTGCTAAATTTTGTTGAATTTTTACTGAGTTTTCCAAGAGTATGGGGTCTGTCAGTTGCTCATATCTTGTGCTATTTTTAAAGACATTAAAGTAAACCCTTTTATAAAACAGCAATGTCTTTTTTCATCTTGTAACAAAAATAAAAACTAAAAAACACAGTCACATATAAAGAAAATGTTTGGTATTGTTATGCTCAGCTGGCATAAGAGGAAAAGGAACAATGACTGGATATATTTGCTCATTCTCTTTAAAATCAAATATATATATTCACCACTTTGTAAATGACCAAGCAAGTGTTACTGGGGGAAGCTTCTCTTTACAGTTTACATCGTAGTGCTTTGTCTTCTAAACATTGAAGATGAAAGATTGAAGACAACATTCCCTATTTGTAATGACAAGCTATAATTAGAATTGGTTGAATTGGTAAATTCTGAGATGAATCAATCGAGATTAACACGGAAAATTCCCCAGCCCTTATTTGAATTAATTTACCTCTTTAGACTGAATTTACTCACACAGAAAGCAAAAGTACAAAAAAGTATATATATGAAAGTACAAAGAACAAAAATAAATAAATCAGAAAAAAAATCAGAACAGGGACACAAAGAGAGAACATCCAATGAACACTCATATACAGTATCACAGGTGAAGGTTTCAGTAAAGCACAAAAAAAGGATAAGAGTCCTGATGTTGATAACATCTAAAAATGGCAAAAAATGCATGATTAAAGATAGAAGTAAGAAAACAGAGTTATTTGTTTTGTGATGTGTCTGTGGTTGTCAGTTTGGATCTCACGGCTGCATCTGATCAAAGCATTATATTGACCATAGCCTGCATTAGCATGGTTTAAGTCATATTTATTTGATAGATTACAGTTTCTTCGTGTAAATGACTAATCTTTACACCAGAGTAAATCATTGACTTCCTTAGGGTTCTGTGTTTGGACCAATACTTTTTGATTCTGCTACCAGACTGTACAACTCTGCACTTTAACAACTGCTGTGCAATTGTTTTATATTTATTGACCTGTATAATATGTGTACTGTGTGTGAGCCCTCAATGATTGTATATATTTTAATCACCCAAATCTCTACGCTGTGTTTCTTTCTTTGTATATTTGCTTGCTTTTGATGTACTTTATGCACCTTTTTGTACCCTAACCGATATGTGACCAGTGATTTCCTCCACTGTGAGATCAATAAAGCTCTTATCTTATCTTATCTTATTACTGTTGCTGATGATACAAAAATATCTGTGTGATAAATTATTTTTATATGTAGCACTCGTGTTTTCCAAGCAACTTAGTTTTTCAACTATAGGGAAGATTTGACAGCTGACGCCGTGCAATGTGCTAAATAGTGGTTGTAGTCTATTGTGATGGCTAAATGTTACCATATCACTGTAATCAACCTAGTACTATGCATCAATTCCCACAATTCCTGCGTGTTAGTCACCAGTCTGTTGGAAGACGGTGTGCACTTCAGAGAATTGTTTTTTAAATTTTGGAATTGTGAAAAATGCAGCGGTATTTCAACCCAAAAATGGATAACAAAACCACACCAGTCCTTCAGGAAGAAACTAAAGCACAAACTGAGACAAATCAAGCTACGTCTGAGAGAAGGGAAAAATGCATAAGTACAACAAGGAGTGGGAAGACGACTTCCCATGGCTTCTCTTCTGTCTGTACCATACGGAAGCAACGTACGGAAGAAAACTCTTACGTTGTGGGAAATGTGATATTTAAATGAAATCGTGTTAAAAACACCACAAATCAAATTGTCACATTCTTGCCCGGGTATGCCTTCATCTCAACCGGAGCGTTATGGTACCGTCCATCACTCCCTCTAGGCCGGAGTGGAGGAGGCTGAGCTTAAAGAGGTGGAGATGCAGATGAACATGGCTTATTGTATCGCCGAGGTAGAGCTTCTGGTCACTAAATTTAGGAGCTGGATCTCACTTTACAAAAAGAGTGGATCAGATATCAATCCATCCTATGACATCTAGTCCGAGATGATTTCGACCATCGCGGAAGAATTTAAATCAGGTCTGGCCGTAGACGGGTATATGTCACCAACACAAGATAAAAAAAACTATTTCAACCTTTAGGTATTTTATACAAGTAGTTTGACTCCAGTTAAACAGCCAGCCATCTACAGCCAGACGTGTCCATCTCCTTTCTTTTAAGTTCAAGCTATACTTTAATACACTGCATAAAACTAGAATGACTATATATTTTATGCTGTCGTTCACTTAGGTTGGAAGTGGCAATACTGACTGTCACTAAGAAGGAACCCCTGGTTGCCAAAGTTTATGCTATCCTCCATCTACTGTGGAAAACATACTACTGGAGAGCTCCATCCAGACGGCCAAATGCTGGGACTTACCATCAGCAACCCTTCGGTTGTCAAAGGTAAATTAATCGCTGAGTAGAGGAGAATTTTTTATTTTTTATTTTATTTATTTATTTATTCAATCAGGAGAGTGCACAGTAATGAACAATCTCATACATATTATAAATGAGCCAGATTATAGCATAGTTGCTAGTTTACATCTGTCGTCCTGAGGCAGGAAGACCAAACAACACAAAATCACAAAATACAAAATCAGTCCAAACACACGTTCAGACAATGACATCACAAAATTAAAATTAATTCAATTCAATTTCATTTATATAGAGCCACATCACAACAACAGTTGTCTCACAGCGCTTTCCAAACAGAGCAGGTCAGACCCTACTCTGAAGTTAACTACAGAAACCCAACAATTCCCACCATGAGCAAGCACTAGGCGACACAGGCAAGGAAAAACTTCCTTTTAACAGGCAGAAACCTAGAGCAGAACCATGGCTCAGGGTGGGCGGCCATCTGCCTCGGCATGATTAAAATGATGAATGATTAAAATGAAATATGTTTACATACATTTCTCATCAATTTTTGAATTAGTATTATTTGTTTTAGATATTTTGCTTGTTGCTGCTTTTATGTCTTAAAATAAATGTTAATGATTAATTTTCTATTCAAAGGCACGTGCTGGATTCCACATGTTGAGCGAGCCTTGCATGTGCTTGTTCAGCTAGGTGGAGAGGACGGGCTGCAGCCCTCCAGCACTAGAGCAGGAGGGCAAAAAAGGGAATACATTTGAAAAGAAATGCTGGTAAAGTTGCTCTTTGCGTTGCTTACTGATCACACTGTTACTTAAAAATGTGTCATTTGCAGAATCTGTTATCATAATTAGAGATTTTTTTTCCAAATTAATTCATCAGTTTCAAGTGTTTGCATTTTTATTATGAAATGTGATTTTCGGGGCATGGAGCTGAAAGGTGCATGGCTGGCACCGTTTTCAAAAACCACCGCTGTTGATGTTGCAGTGAAAGAGATGTAATCACGCTTCACGTGCTTTCTGAGTCAGTCCGGGAACGGTGGAGTGGACAGCTTCAGAATATTCAACCACGATGGCAGGGCAGAGGTTCAGGTTCTACTCCAACATTTTGGCAGCTTTCTTAGGATTGAAAAAAGAGTTTCCAGGATTAAACTGTTCCCATGCCCCCTTTCCTCCTACTGTTTCTCCCCGCTACTCTGTTGACAAAGTGATGGATGCCAGGTTGACAAGGTCCATCAAGAATAGCAGCGGTTGAAAACCCTCATCAGGACCACCTTTAACTCATTGGCTGCCAAAGACGTCTATAGACGTATTTTATGTTTTTCAACGAGAGTGGCTTGGGGGACGATCTGCTAAAGCTTGTCCGTAAATATCGGTTTCTAGACAGAGTATGTAGTAACAAATTGACCCTCTAGGGGGCAGTGCCACTTTTGATGGGAGATGAGCATAGACTGTAGGCAAATAAGAAAAAGCTAACGGTTCGCTATGAGAAAACATGTCGCCGGTGAGATGCAAGTCGAGGGAGAACGGAATAAGGTAGAAACAAATATTTTTTCCTGATGAAAGAAGAGAGTCTACTTTTTCTTTTGGTGTGTTCGGTGTTTACACAGTCATAGCACAAACTATTCTGTGGCTCTTGAAAAATCAGTCAAAATGCTAAAAAAACTGGCAGTATGGGACTCTGTTCTGAAAATGGCTGCCAGTCAATGAGTTAAGGACAAGTCCTAGCTCGGGCTGTGGCAGACACTTCTTACAAAGGTGTCAAATTGTTCGGTCTTGGAGGTATCTGTCCAACTAATGACACTTTTCACCAGTAACAAAGCCATGTCAACATTTGGAAAATAATGATTTCAGAACATGCTACACCTGGCTAAAATACTTTTAGTACTGCCCATCTATGCTGCTCAGTGTGAGAGAGGATTTTCCGCACAAAACCGTATCCAGAATAGTACTCGCAGCAGCCTGCATGTGTCCACAACAGAAGATTTAATCCGAATCAGCACAAAGGGCTGCTTCTTGAAAGAATTTGACCCCAGCAAGGCGGCAGCAAAATGGTTATCCTCTTCCAAGAGATCCCGAAGGCAACTATTCAAACAGTGGCCAGCAGACATGCTGCACACACACACACACACACGCACATAATCATTGTACACTATGTATATAAACTTCATGTGTTTCTGTAAAAGTTATACTCAGAACATTTGTATCAAACACATCTGTATTAATATGTATACATAAAGAGGTTGTTCTATTTGCATCACTGACAAACTAATGAATACGAATTTTCAAGATGTTTGTAATTGTGTTCTCATTCTATCTAAAACCGCTGGTCAGTGTGTTTTAGTGATATGTGCAACTGTTGGGCTTTAAAGATTTTAAGAGATATTTTATGCTAGTGCAACAAGTTTTTGTTTTGTGCTAAGAAACCTGCAGCCTTTGTAGGGCCAGTGCTGTAAGCTTAAAGTTACTGTACAGCCCTGCCCACACCTACACCACCAGCCACTGACCAGCAGCCCTTTTCCACCATAACGCCTGGATCCCCTATCAACCTTCTACGCTCCACCATCCATCACCCAGGAGCTTACGTTGGAGCAGAACCTCAGCTCCTACTTCCTATAGCAGCTGAAAAAGTTTCACCTGCTGGTGACAATGATGGCCAACTTCTACACTGTCTTCATTGATTCCATTCACACAGTATCCATCTCAGTCTGGCCACATACACGAAACATCCACTTCAAAGAAAAGGCTGCAATCCCCCTCTCTTCAGGAAATGCACATCTCCAAGACCCTGAGATGTGCAGCCAGGCTTGCAGTTGACCCCTGACCTGACAATAGTTTATTAAATGAAGTGCCACTAATGTAACGATTGGTAAAAAATTAAGGATGACTGACCTCCTACAAGATTTCATGCAAGGCACAAACCGAACCATAGGCCACATTGCCCAAAAAGTCATACTCATCCATCCATCCTTTCCATTGTTCACCACTTATCTGGGGTCGGGTCAGGGGGGCAGCAGCCGAAGCAGGGAGAACCAGACTTCCCTCTCCCCGGCCACTTCCACCAGCTCCTCCGGGGGGATCCCGAGGCGTTCCCAGGCCAGCCGGGACACATAGTCCCTCCAGCGGGTCCTGGGTCTTCCTCTGGGCCTTCTCCCGGTGGGACGAGCCCGGAACACCTCCCCAGGGAGGAGACCAGGAGGCATCCTGATCAGATGCCCGAGCCACCTCAACTGGCTCCTCTCCACGTGGCTCTACTCTGAGCCCCTCCCGGATTTCCGAGCTTCTCACCCTATCTCTAAGGGAGCGCCCAACTACCATGAAGAGGAAACTAATTTCGTCCGCTTGAATCCGCAATCTCGTTCTTTCGGTCACTACCCAAAGTTCGTGGCCATAGATGAGGGTGGGAACGTAGATCGACCGATAAATTGAGAGCTTTGCTTTAAAGCTCAGCTCTCTGTTCATCACGACAGACTGGTACAGCCCGCATTACTGCAGACGCCGTACTGATCCGCCTATCGATCTCACGCTCCATTTTACCCCCATTCGCGAACAAGACCCAGAGGTACTTGAACTCCTCCACTTAGGAAAGGACGTCCCCCTGACCTGGAGATGGCACTCTACCCTTTTCCGATGCGAGACCATGGCCTCGGATTTGGCGGCACTGATTCTCATCCCGTATTAAGTCATACTTAAATTATCAACCAGTAGTCACTATCAACACAAACACCATGACTTTAAGGGTAAACTGGCCTCACTCTACAGAAATATCCAGCACATTTGTCCTTATTTCTGTCTAACATTAGCCTTAGACAGTAGAAAAGCCCTACAAAAATTAAGCCCCCCTGTCCAATGATATTATTGCAGGCCATATATGTGACATTCTAGTCACATTGTACATCATCAGATAATTCAAGGGAAGATTGGCCATAATTAAAATGTAATTACTTTTAAAAACTACCATAGTCCCTAAACATTTGTTTCTGGACAAGATCTCCTTCTTTAAACATTGTCTTGCAGCCCCTGCACTGCCTGACAGAGGTAGCACCATTCAGGCTCTGACACTTAAAAATCCCCTGCACAGATGCCTAACCTGCACAGGGATCATTTTAATACTCGAGTGGTCGCTTTGATTGTAGCTTTTCGCTAGGTCTTGCAGGACATTGATGTATTGATGGGCATTGTTGGCAGTGAAATACCTCCTCATTCTTGTTTTTAACGTGGAGTTAAACCTGACTTGAAGACTTTCAAGCACTTTGAATACTTTATTTTTTAAAGCAGATACTCCAGTACTTTAACTCAAGTAATAATTTAGCTGAGCTATTTTTACTTTTACTGGAGTAAATTTTTACCAATAGGATCTGTAATTTTACTCAAGTAGTGAAACTGAGTACTTTGTCCACCAACACCACAAAGCTTTCCCTTCTGCCAGAGCCAGAGCACAGTCCCCCCCCCCCGAGGATTCAAATGAAGTTGGGGGTGAGGGGTGAAGGGGGGATTGACTCAATTCAGAGGGACCTGTCTTGAGAAAAAGGCTGTTTCTTGGGAAACAGAGTTCAGTATTCTCCAACAGCTTTTATGGTTAGCCCTTAGCGGCACTTCCCTGACTGCATTTCACCATACTGGTCCTCCTGTTCTTCTGTATGTCACAGAGAAAACAAACACTTGCTTGATTTGCATGGAAAAGAAGAGACAATACAAACTACTTTTTCCCCAAAAGTCCAGACTCATTCATATCACAAGTGTCTTGTCTTTACTTTAAATTAATTCGAAATCATAATCCATAGTGAATGGCAAACTGTATGATCAAAACAAAGCAATATATAGAGCTATTCAGAAATGACATTTCAGAGAAATGAACTTTTCCAGTTCACAAAGTGTTTTCAAGCGTTATCTGTTCATCATCTGAACAGTCAGAAAAAGGCTTATGTAGTCAGCATCAGCTGGGTGCGATACATGGGAAGCAGGAGGAAGATGTGATAAAAAAAAAAAAGTGCTTCATCCTTTTCAAACACAACAAACACCCTTTCCTCAAATTCCCCTGATCTCATTTGTTGAATCTTCTTTTCAGCTTTCTCCGAAACAAAAGAAACAAAAGAGGCGGCCAACATTCCCTTCCCCCAATCACCTAAAGACACATAAACCTTCTACTACATTGTAAATGCCCAACAGAGTTTGAAGCTTCAGCAGGTTTCATTTGACTAAATGAATGACACACACACACACATATATATACACATTTGGGTTTTATATAAAGGCATTTGCCCTTTCTCTGACAACAGACCTGTTTACCTTACATAGTCTTGGAGAACCCCATTACTGGTACATATTGGTGAACGTAAATAATCAAATGACAACCTTTGAGAACCCCCTACAGTTTGTATATCATCCTGAGGCTGATGTTCAGAATCTCGTCACCTATTTATTTGCAATCTCAAAACACAAGCAGAACGAGAAGGATCAAGTTATTGAATGAACCGGTCACAGGGTTGTCTGCCTGAGAAGGGCTCTGTTCCCTCTCTTTGCATGTCTCTTTGCATTTATATCCCTCAAACTTCAAGTGCAACATATGGGGCTTTTCCATTAGTCCATATTAAGCCCTATACGGCTCGGCCCGGGCGCGGCTCCATGCAGCTTACGTGGTTTTCCGTTACAAATTATGGCCGAAGAGAAAGACGGGCCGACCGGTGCGTGATGTCATTTATATGGAATACAAGCGTGAGACAACAATGAAGGACATTGTAGCAAAAATTTACTGTCTGAACCACAGTGGTGGGCCACGCGATTGGTTTATGTATTAGCCATCTACAAGGTTTACAATCACAAAAATAATTACATTGGACGTTTGTTGTTAGCGCCTCTTTAAAAATGAGCCGAGTTCGCAGACATCTAACCATGTAACTCCCCGGCCAATCAGACGTCAGTCGCTGCCCCTCAGCCCTGATGGAACCCTGACCGAGTATGTGCTAAAGATGTCACCGTTTAATGTGGCCAGCCCCTAATATATCTTATACCACAATATAAAGCATGACATGGAGAAGTCAGTTTCATAACCACCACAGTGTATTCTTATGCACCGGTCTGGCAGTATAAGCGTCCTACAGTGGCAGCCAGAGGAGGAAACAAACCTAACAGTGTTCTGCATCTGTATGAGCACCACCCATCACTATTTGTGCATTCATACTTGTAAAACGTGTTGTGCGCACATAAGGCTTCATACACAATCCTCTTTACAATATAAATGCACGTTTCTTTTGTTCCATGTCCTATGTCTTGTTTTTAATAAAAAGGTTCAATGGAAATGTTTTTACCTTTATGTCATTTTTAAAGGCAGACATTTAAAAATAAAACATTTCTGAGCCAAAATCATAAGAGCTTGCTACTGTGAAACCGTGATATCTTTGCCTAAGGTTATCATACCATAAGAATCTTGCACAAGCTCATGCCTACAGACACCTTCTGACATATTTCATCTTTACTGCCTGCAGACAACAGCCAGTTTCACAGTGAAGCTCACCCATCCTCCTCAATGGGAGGTCAGCTGAAAATGAAAGTGCTTTAATGGTCCTGCTTTCAATAAATCCAGGTGGTGTCATTTATGTGCTTTGGTCAACGCCACAGAACACAGCAAGGTTTTTAAAAAAGATGCAAAAAGCCCGTAATGTAATGTAATATGGTTATTCATTTCGTGTGCAATCTTGTACTGAGCATACATGTTATAAATACTTCTAATCTCGTCTGTGGTTTTTCAGAATAAATTAGGCTATGGTCAGATAAAGAATCCATTTACAGATCTTTAATTTCCAAACTACATATGAAGTCATTAATTTTTTCAAGATAAAAAATGCCATCAGAAAACAGCTAACTTATGAATATATCAAGAAATATGCATGCATGCAATGTAAGCCTTTTAAGATGCTTTTACAAACATGGAAATTCATAACTATCCATCAACCGATCTATCCCTAAACAAAATTTGACAACTTTATTTTGACCCAACTAAAAATATCTCCAGTTTTCTTGTTTGTGCATTAATCTGTATGCAGCCAACGGTTTTCACTTATCAATAAATCTGTGAGTCACAGTAGAAAATTTGAGATGTTTTTTTTAATGATTCAAAATGGTTTATTAAGTTAAAATTAAATGACTTTCTTAGATTTATATTCAAAACTGACCTTTATGTTGTATTTTCCAATGGACTTTTCTGGTAAGTTGGGCATGAGTCTTAACTTTATATAATGGTCTTTCAAATTGTAACATATTGCATTTTCGGCTAAATTCCCATCTTGAAAACATTGTTGGTAGTCGTGAATGCTGGAATTGATTCTTTTTTATTATTAATTTAGTTGAGAAAACTTGAGCTTGCTTGACATTATTTGGGCCCATCAAAACTGGACTTATAAAACCATTTCCGGGCCTGGGAATGCATTACAGAGCAAAACAGAAGCCTTTTGGTCCAAACCTAACCCAAAACACTTCCCATCAACCCCATTCCTCCCAATATAGTCCCTGGAGTTTTTAAAGGCAATTTCTGTTCTGGTGCATGGGGTCACAATGTGGATTAACACTGTTCTCCTGTTGAAATACAAGACCAAGCAAATACGGTTCTATTGATTTAGAATTCATTAATACAGCAGATGAAATTAAACAATTTTGGCAAAGGTTAATACTCTTCACAAAAATGTCATGTGGTCAAACCAAGGTACGAGTCAGAATTGAGATAATTGCGGATGACCAAAGGGGACGATAGCTCTCCGTGGAAACAGGTGGACTAATAACCGCCACCTTTAATTGATAGTCTGTTTTTTTTTTTTTGTTTTTTTTAATTGATAGTCTGTTATCAGCAGTGGTCGGTGGTAGGGGTCGACGGCAACAACATAGGGTCTAAATAAATAACCACTCACCTTGCGCTGAATCAACTCTCCATATAAAATGCGCCTTTTCTCCCGTTGAGGCGAAACTACACCAGTTCCTTCAGTTTATCCACAAGAAAAAAAAACAAAAAATAAAACCCACACCGATATACCAATAGCGTTTTTTTTTCAGCGTTCTGACAAAACCACGTCGTTCGGTCCCGACCTGCTTGTTTCCTCCGACGAGTTCAACTTTTTTCTAAACTCAACGCATCACCACGGCGAAAGAAGAAAAAGAAAAAAAAATTCGGTTGCAGCTGAGTATATTCTCTTGTTGTTTTTCAGACGGCAGGTTTCTAACTCCACATGCGGCCGGTGGATACTAGCGGGCACGCTTTGGCGTTACTTAGCTTCAGTTTTAGACCAAATGAAAAAGGGGTTGGCAAAAGGGTAGAGCAGTGCTGCCTTCAAGTGCCCCTCGTATTCCCCGCAATCAGGCTACGTTTAGGGTGCAGAGCAGCAGCATCTTTCACCACCAACTACGTCATCATCTGTGTGTTGTGTTGTCTTATTATCAGGTTTAACTGTTTTTCTTTCATCATAAGGATTGATTACATTGTAGTTATTTATAATATTTATCATTGTTTCAATCACAAATGACAAATATAACCCAAAGCAACTTTGTTTCTATTTTTTCTTTTGTATGAATGCACATGTCTGCCTGAGTGACAGATAGGGAGCATGTGGTATGTGTTTGTGTTCTATTATGAATCCATTTTTGTCTTTTTTTTTACTGGTCTTTTTTGTACTGTTTTCTTTCTCCTCTTGTCTGTGAGCATGTGGGCGTGAATGGGTGTCCGTGGGTGGGGCTGGCTCAAGGACTTGGTGTCCTCTGGCTTGCTCATGCTAATCCCAGCAGGGGGGGGGGAATCAGGGACCCCCCCTTACCTCTCCTCACCACTCTGTTCCTGTTCCTCTCAGGGACTGGGTGGGGATGCTTGGGTCCCACACCTGGCCCATGCTTGGGTTTCCTGGGTCTAGGAGGCCTGGTTCCTGGGGAGCTCTGCTCAATGGCTGCGGGTTCTGTCCCGGTCCTCCTCTGCTGTCCTCTGGGGGGATGTGTGGTGTCCCTGTTGCAGGTTATGGGGTTCCTGGTGTCCTGGGTCTTGTAGACCTCTCTGCCTGCTACGGGTCATAGGGGGTCACTTCTGGAACAGCCTCCCAACAAACATCAGGGAAGGTCCCACTTTTTGCACATTTAAAAAGCACCTTAATCTGTTTCTCAAAACTTCCCAGTCATGCAATCACTAATTTTATTTTTGTGATGTCATTGTCTGAACGTGTGTCTCTCTGTTTAAACTTATATTGTATTATGTGATTTTGTGTTGTTTTGTCTTCCTGCCTCAGGACGACAGATGCAAATGAGCAACTATGCTAGAATCTGGCTCATTTACAATCTGTATGAGATTGTTCATTAATGTGCACTGTCCTGATTAAATAAATAAATAAATAAATAAATATCAGATCTACATCATATTTTGTGCATGTTCATGCACAAACACACCCTTTACATATATATACGTGTGTGTGTGTTTGTGTGTATGTGTGTGTGTGTATAGTAGAATCCTGGTGGAGTTCTTGCTGGAGGATGAAGTAAAGAGCCAGGTTGACCGTGTCATCCACAGACCACCACACAAATATTTAATTTCTGCAAACAAAAAAATTAGAAATATATTTTATGGTTTTCTATACTGCACGACTTCTATTTAATCTAGGCCAAGGTAAAAACACTAAATGCCAAGAGTAAAATGCACCAGACAGTCCAAGATCCAAAAGGGGTGGTCTGAAAATGAGGCGAAGGTAAAACACACGAGATATTAAAAGTCAAGGAATAGAATCGCTGGGATGCTGACAAGACAAACCAGCACTGAATGACAGGAACCAGGAGAGCTAAATAGAGAGCAGATCATTTCCACCAATGGATGAATATTACTTTTCATTCTGCTTCTTTTCTTGTTCAATCTGACATGGATCCTGATCTTCATGAGTTAACTTTATTCTTACTTTGTTTCTGAAAAGAAAGTACATTGACTAAAAGTACATCCATCCTTCTGCACTGGACAACATTGGGAGCAAAAATAAACAATGGGTTATTTTACATGGTAGTCTGATTAATGCAGCCCTTTAGGTTTGGACTTATTGCTGCTACTGACCACTAGATTGCACAGTGCCTCCACAGCCCATTTGGGAATTTGTGCCCAATGTCATATCTTAACATTCCAGTTGAATTAAGCTTTGAAAAATTAAGCTTGTGATTTCCTTGAAAATCTTAATTTTTTCATACATAGCGCTCACCACAGTGGAATGCTACTCCACAGAGTTTCACCAAAATCAAAACCACTTTGGAAAATAAAAATCCTGACTTAAAGATGATCATAATTAATTCATAAAAGGGTTAAAAAGACTTTTAAGGAGGAACTCACGTGATCAACTGGATGAAAACCACAGCTTATTTTAAACTCCCAGCAGAGCATTGCCAAAAAAGTTTCTATATTAAAGTTACTCTGAAGCTAATCTTTACAGGTGCAATTTCCACGTCAACGATAATGGGTTGCCAAGCAGCTCTAAATTCTTTTGTGTGTGTGTGTGTGTGATTCAAAGTCATCAAAGCACTTAGTTCAAATAGTGTGTTCAGTTGTTTAGTACAGTGCACATTTGGAAGTACCCTTGTGCCGACTGGGTTCAGTATTACCTGCCAACAGTGAAAGTGAGGCAAGTTGCATTGGCTGATTTGTTTTTTTTGGTGTTTTGTCCTGTCTCCATGGTTTTCTTGTCATATCCTGTTTTATTTTGAAAAGTACATCCCCTTGTTTCAGGCCTCTTGCACTCCCCTGTGTGTCACATGTCTGATCACCTATTGTGTACACCTGGGGTTCCCTCCCCTCCATCCATCCATTATCAATACCGCTTATTCCCTCATGGGGTCGCGGGGGGAACTGGAGCCTATCCCAGTGGTCAACGGGCGAGAGGCAGGGTACACCCTGGACAGTCCGCCAGTCCATCGCAGGGCCAAACAACCACTCACACTCACATTCACTCCTAAGGGCAATTTCCCCAATCTCCAATCAGCCTAACATGCAGGTTTTTGGACTGTGGGAGGAAGCCGGAGTACCCGGAGAGAACCCACGCAGACACAGGGAGAACATGCAAACTCCACCCAGAAAGGTCCTGGTTCCCCCGGGATTCGAACCCAGAACCCTCTTGCTGGGAGGCGACAGTGCTAACCACCACACCACCGTGCCGCCCGGTTCCCTCCCCTCTTGTGTTTAAATAGTCCTTGTCTTGAGCCAGAGTGTTTCGTATCCATGACTTTACTGAGCTTTATCTTGTCCTCGTACCGTGCCTTGCCTCGCCCCTTGTTTAACCTCGTAAGAGGGATTTTGCTTTTGATCCTCCTTGTCATTTTGTTAACTCTAGTGAGTATTATTTTGTTACTTTGTTTCATAGCCTTTTTGCCTTCCTCCTTTTTGACTGATTATATTTTTGATACTTTGTACACAGTCTTGTTTTTGCCTCGTCAGAGTGATTTTGATTTCATACTTTGTTCATAGTTTTGGTCTACTTTGTTTCCACTGTCTGAGAGTGCACCTTGAGTTCAATAAGACCTTTTTGAACCACCTCTCTGCATCTGAGTCCTGCCTCGAAGTCCAAACCTGACAGTTAGCGATCCTGGACTCACATCCCTTCAGCTCACATCTCCACTTTTCATCCTTAAGACCTGTGGAGTTTTTCCCCCTTTAATGTAAAAATGTAATGTAATGCACCTCTGTTTGATTATTGTCGGCAAACCATGAATCTTTCCCCTGCATAAACTTAAAGAACATAAACTAAAGCAGTGTATTGTTCTATCTGTAGTTGAAGTGTTATCAGCACTTCATTAATGGTGCTTGCCATCAATGAAAATAACAATACATCTATGTAAAAGGATCTATATAATCATTCTCTTGCCCAGATGAAGCCTACAGGCCTCGAATCTGACAAACAACTTAGAAGAACCACCCCCTCAGTTCTAAGGCCTGATAGTCTGTCAAATTTAGCTGATGGAGAACCTAATTACTGCAATTCTGCACACTATCCAAGTGCTCCTTACCAATCAATTAACTGTCTAGTGTTTTTACAGCCTCGTGCTTGAACCCCCTGTAGGGTTTCTACAACCTGAAGAGGGACTTCTAAGTTACTGTATGATGGGAGCTCAGCGTTGGACTGTACTAGCTCATCTAAATTCCTTAAATGCAGGCAGAATGTATTACCCCTCGTCCTTAACATGAAAAATGGTGCTACAAGAGAAAAACCATCCCCCACTAACTCCAGCTGTGGCTTGCAATCTTTCAGAGTCAGGCAGATCGATGGGAATGTGCATGACATCTGTTTGGAATGCCGCAAGATCAGGCACATTTCCAGAGTTGTAACTGTAAAAAGTCGCCTCATGTCAGGGTTGTTAAAGCGTCCAAGTTGAGTCAGGAGAGGATGAGCTCTTCAACTCTGTTCAGCGGCTGCTTAGAGTCTCCTGATTCAGATTACTGCTGATTCTGGGTGGTTGCAGGTGTGGTAGGGGAGGAGCAGGGTTTTTGCAAAGCAATATTTAGAGAATTATCGTTCACAGGTGAAACAGTGCAACAAGTATTATTCAGAGTCCCTAATTACAGGTGGTGCGGGGGGAGGAACAGGTAGAGGCAGATCTCTGTGTTTCTGTTCAGGGATCGCTTCTGCACTCCTAGTTACATGTATACAAAGGCTCAAGTTCACTTGGTTGTCACCTTAATTTCGCGGGACAGGCTGGGCAGCAGGAGCAACAGAGATCTTGATTTATTCAAAAGGCTTTGATGGGAGGTAAAAACTCTCCTGGATGGCTGTGCCTGCGCATGGGGAGTGGGTTATATAGCCGCTATATCATTCATGATGTCTCTGTAATGATAGAAACATCTTTAATTACTCACAGTACTTATTGATTTTGACTAAAATTAATAATAAGCTATACTTTAAATGGGCGGCATGGTGGTGTGGTGGTTAGCACCATCGCATCACACCAAGAAGGTTCTGGGTTGGAGTCCCGGGGGAACCAGGCCCTTTCTGCCAGAGGGTTCATGGTTGGAGTCCCGGGAGAACCAGGACCAGAGGGTTCCGTGTCGGAGTCCCGGGGGAACCAGGACCAGAGGGTTCTGGGTTGGAG